>WPIO01000290.1:0-121240 GCA_009760855.2 Cristatella mucedo
TATTTACACACTTATAATTTTCTCGTCGGAGCAAGGGGTAGCTTGCAGAAGAGTGATGCAATTTACTTTAAGCCATTCACCTTTGAATAACTCATTTCGCTCGAGTTCGCAGCAGATCGCAGAATATCTACACACTTCAAATCTGCTCGTCAGAGCGTGCTGTAGCTGACGGCAGATTGCATTACCTTGCTTGAGGCCATTCCCACTCGAATAGATCATTTCGCACAATTTCCCAGCAGATCGCAGAATATTTTCAGACTTTAAGTTTGCTTGTCTTAGCCTGCAGAAGCTGGCGGCTGAGTGCTGCACGTGGTTTTAAGCCATTCGCACTTGAATGACTCATTTTCCACGAGTTCGCAGCAGATCGCAGAATACCTAGAAACTTCAAATCTGCTCGTCGCAGCGTGCAATAGCTGGCAGCAGAGTGATGCAATTTGGTTTAAGCCATTCGCACTTGAATAACTTATTTCGCACGAGTTAGCAGCAGATCGCAGATTCTCTGCACACTTTAAATCGTCTCGTCGGAGCGTGCAGCAGCTGGCAGCAGAGTGCTGCACCTTGTTTTAACCCATTCGAACTTAAATAACTCATTTCGGACGAGTTTGCTTAAGATAGTGGAATATTTTCACACTTCAAGTCAGCTCGTCCCAGCTTGCTGTAGCTGGCAGCCGAGTGCAGCACCTTGCTTTATGCCACTCACACTTCAATAATTCATTTCGTTCGAGTTCGCAGCAGATCGCGAAATATCTAGACACTTTAAGTCGTCTCGTCCCTGCGTGCCGTAGCTGGTAGCAGAGTGATTCAATTTGTTTTACGCCATTCGCACTTGATTAACTCCTTTTGCAAGAGTTCGCAGCAGATCGCAGATTATCTACACACTTTTACTCAGCTCGTCGCAGCTAGCAGTCTCTGGCAGCACAGTGCTGCCCTAGCATTAAGCCATTCACCCTTGAATAACTCATTTTGTACGAGTTCGCAGCAGTTTGCGGAATATGTAGACACTTTTAATCTGCTCGTCGGAGCATGCTGTACCTAGCAGCAGAGTGATGCAATTTGTTTTAAGCCATTCGCACTTGAATAACCCATTTCACACGAGTTGGCAGCAGATGGCGGAATATCTACAAACTTAAAATCTGCTTTTCGAAGCGTGCGGTAGCTGGCAGCTGAGTGCTGCTCCTTGTTTTAGGCCATTCGCCCTCAATAACTCATTTCGCACGAGTTCGCAGCGGATTGCGGAATATCTACACGTTTCAAACCTGCTCGTGGCAGCATGCGGTAGCTTGCAGCAGAGTGCTGCACCTTATTTTAAGCCATTCGCACTTGAAAAACTCATTTCGTTCGAGTTGGCAGCAGTTCGCGGAATATGTAAACACTTCAAATCTGCTCGTCGGAGCCTGCAGTAGCTGGCAGCAGAGTGCTGCACCTTTCTTTAAGCTATTCGAACTTCAATAATTCATTTCGCACAACTTTGCAGCAGATCACGGATTATTTACACACTTATAATTTGCTCGTCGGAGCATGGGGTAGCTTGCAGAAGAGTGATGCAATTCGCTTTAAGCCATTCACCCTTGAATAACTCATTTCGCTCGAGTTCGCAGCAGATCGCAGAATATCTACCCACTTCAAATCTGCTCGTCAGAGCGTGCGGTATCTGACGGCAGATTGCTTTACCTTGCTTGAGGCCATTCCCACTCGAATAGATCATTTCGCCCGAGTTCCCAGCAGATCGCAGAATATTTTCAGACTTTAAGTTTGCTTGTCCTAGCGTGCAGAAGCTGGCGGCTGAGTGCTGCACGTGGTTTTAAGCCATTCGCACTTGAATGACTCATTTTCCACGAGTTCGCAGCAGATCGCAGAATACCTAGAAACTTCAAATCTGCTCGTCGCAGCATGCAATAGCTGGCAGCAGAGTGATGCAATTTGGTTTAAGCCATTCGCACTTGAATAACTTATTTCGAACGAGTTAGCAGCAGATCGCAGATTCTCTACACACTTTAAATCGTCTCGTCGGAGCGTGCGGCAGCTGGCAGCAGAGTGCTGCACCTTGTTTTTAGCCATTCGAACTTAAATAACTCATTTCGGACGAGTTTGATGCAGATAGCTGAGTATTTTCACACTTCAAGTCAGCTCGTCCCAGCTTGCTGTAGCTGGCAGCCGAGTGCAGCAACTTGCTTTATGCCACTCACACTTCAATAATTCATTTCGCTCGAGTTCGCAGCAGATCGCGAAATATCTAGACACTTTAAGTCATCTCGTCCCTGCGTGCAGTAGCTGGGAGCAGAGGGATTCAATTTGTTTTGTGCCATTCGCACTTGATTAACTCCTTTTGCAAGAGTTCGCAGCAGATCGCAGATTATCTACACACTTTTAATCAGCTCGTCTCAGCTAGCAGTCTCTGGCAGCACAGTGCTTCCCTAGCATTAAGCCATTCACCCTTGAATAACTCATTTCTTACGAGTTCCCAGCAGTTTGCGGAACGTGTAGACACTTTTAATCTGCTCGTCGGAGCATGCTGTACCTAGCAGCAGAGTGATGCAATTTGTTTTAAGCCATTCGCACTTGAATAACCCATTTCACACGAGTTGGCAGCAGATGGCGGAATATCTACAGACTTTAAATCTGCTTTTCGAAGCGTGCGGTAGCTGGCAGCTGAGTGTTGCACCTTGTTTTAGGCCAATCGCCCTCAATAACTCATTTCGCACGAGTTCGCAGCGGATTGCGGAATATCTACACGTTTCAAACCTGCTCGTGGCAGCATGCGGTAGCTTGCAGCAGAGTGCTGCACCTTATTTTAAGCCATTCGCACTTGAAAAACTCATTTCGTTCGAGTTGGCAGCAGTTCGCGGAATATGTAAACACTTCAAATCTGCTCGTCGGAGCGTGCAGTAGCTGGCAGCAGAGTGCTGCACCTTTCTTTAAGCTATTCGCAATTCAATAATTCATTTCGCACAAGTTCGCAGTAGATCACGGATTATTTACACACTTATAATTTGCTCGTCGGAGCATGGGGTAGCTTGCAGAAGAGTGATGCAATTCGCTTTAAGCCATTCACCCTTGAATAACTCATTTCGCTCGAGTTCGCAGCAGATCGCAGAATATCTACACACTTCAAATCTGCTCGTCAGAGCGTGCGGTAGCTGACGGCAGATTGCTGCACCTTGCTTGAGGCCATCTCCACTCGATTAGATCATTTCGCACGAGTTTGCAGCAGATCGCAGAATATTTTCAGACTTCAAATTTGTTTGTCGTAGCGTGCAGAAGCTGGCAGCTGAGTGCTGCACCTGGTTTTAAGCCATTCGCACTTGAATGACTCATTTTCCACGAGTTCGCAGCAGATCGCAGAATACCTAGAAACTTCAAATCTGCTCGTCGCAGCATGCAATAGCTGGCAGCAGAGTGATGCAATTTGGTTTAAGCCATTCGCACTTGAATAACTTATTTCGCACGAGTTAGCAGCAGATCGCAGATTCTCTGCACACTTTAAATCGTCTCGTCGGAGCGTGCAGCAGCTGGCAGCCGAGTGCTGCACCTTGTTTTAAGCCATTCGAACTTAAATAACTCGTTTCGGACGAGTTTGCCACAGATAGCGGAATATTTTCACACTTCAAGTCAGCTCGTCCCAGCCTGCTGTAGCTGGCAGCCGAGTGCAGCACCTTGCTTTATGCCACTCACACTTCAATTATTCATTTCGCTCGAGTTCGCAGCGGATCGCGAAATATCTAGACACTTTAAGTCATCTCGTCCCTGCGTGCAGTAGCTGGGAGCAGAGTGATTCAATTTGTTTTACGCCATTCGCACTTGATTAACTCCTTTTGCAAGAGTTCGCAGCAGATCGCAGATTATCTACACACTTTTAATCAGCTCGTCTCAGCGAGCCGTCTCTGGCAGCACAGTGCTGCACCTAGCATTAAGCCATTCACCCTTGAATAACTCATTTCGTACGAGTTCGCAGCAGTTTGCGGAATATGTAGACACTTTTAATCTGCTCGTCGGAGCATGCTGTACCTAGCAGCAGAGTGATGCAATTTGTTTTAAGCCATTCGCACTTGAATAACCCATTTCACACGAGTTGGCAGCAGATGGCGGAATATCTACAGACTTTAAATCTGCTTTTCGAAGCGTGCGGTAGCTGGCAGCTGAGTGCTGCTCCTTGAAGCCAATCGCCCTCAATAACTCATTTCGCACGAGTTCGCAGCGGATTGCTTTTACAACTTATTTTGCTCGTGGCAGCATGCGGTAGCTTGCAGCAGAGTGCTGCACCTTGTTTTAAGCCATGCACACTTGAAAAACTCATTTCGTTCGAGTTGGCAGCAGTTCACGGAATATGTAAACACTTCAAATCTGCTCGTCAGAGCGTGCGGTAGCTGACGGCAGATTGCTGCACCTTGCTTGAGGCCATTCCCACTCGAATAGATCATTTCGCACGAGTTTCCCAGCAGATCGCAGAATATATTTTCAGACTTTCAAATTTGCTTGTCGTCGTAGCGTGCAGAAGCTGGCAGCTGAGTGCTGCACCTGGTTTTAAGCCATTCGCACTTGAATGACTCATTTTCCACGAGTTCGCAGCAGATCGCAGAATACCTAGAAACTTCAAATCTGCTCGTCGCAGCGTGCAATAGCTGGCAGCAGAGTGATGCAATTTGGTTTAAGCCATTCGCACTTGAATAACTTATTTCGCACGAGTTAGCAGCAGATCGCAGATTCTCTGCACACTTTAAATCGTCTCGTCGGAGCGTGCGGCAGCTGGCAGCAGAGTGCTGCACCTTGTTTTAAGCCATTCGAACTTAAATAACTCATTTCGGACGAGTTTGATGCAGATAGCTGAGTATTTTCACACTTCAAGTCAGCTCGTCCCAGCTTGCTGTAGCTGGCAGCCGAGTGCAGCACCTTGCTTTATGCCACTCACACTTCAATAATTCATTTCGTTCGAGTTCGCAGCAGATCGCGAAATATCTACACACTTTAAGTCATCTCGTCCCTGCGTGCAGTAGCTGGGAGCAGAGTGATTCAATTTGTTTTACACCATTCGCACTTGATTAACTCCTTTTGCAAGAGTTCGCAGCAGATCGCAGATTATCTACACACTTTTACTCAGCTCGTCGCAGCTAGCAGTCTCTGGCAGCACAGTGCTGCACCTAGCATTAAGCCATTCACCCTTGAATAACTCATTTCGTACGAGTTCGCAGCAGTTTGCGGAATATGTAGACACTTTTAATCTGCTCGTCGGAGCATGCTGTACCTAGCAGCAGAGTGATGCAATTTGTTTTAAGCCATTCGCACTTGAATAACCCATTTCACACGAGTTGGCAGCAGATGGCGGAATATCTACAGACTTTAAATCTGCTTTTCGAAGCGTGCGGTAGCTGGCAGCTGAGTGCTGCTCCTTGTTTTAGGCCATTCGCCCTCAATAACTCATTTCGCACGAGTTCGCAGCGGATTGCGGAATATCTACACGTTTCAAACCTGCTCGTGGCAGCATGCGGTAGCTTGCAGCAGAGTGCTGCACCTTGTTTTAAGCCATTCGCACCTGAAAAACTCATTTCGTTCGAGTTGGCAGCAGTTCGCGGAATATGTAAACACTTCAAATCTGCTCGTCGGAGCGTGCAGTAGCTGGCAGCAGAGTGCTGCACCTTTCTTTAAGCTATTCGAACTTCAATAATTCATTTCGCACAAGTTCGCAGCAAATCACGGATTATTTACACACTTATAATTTGCTCGTCGGAGCATGGGGTAGCTTGCAGAAGAGTGATGCAATTCGCTTTAAGCCATTCACCCTTGAATAACTCATTTCGCTCGAGTTCGCAGCAGATCGCAGAATATCTACACACTTCAAATCTGCTCGTCAGAGCGTGCGGTAGCTGACGGCAGATTGCTGCACCTTGCTTGAGGCCATTTCCACTCGATTAGATCATTTCGCACGAGTTTGCAGCAGATCGCAGAATATTTTCAGACTTCAAATTTGCTTGTCGTAGCTCACAGAAGCTGGCAGCTGAGTGCTGCACCTGGTTTTAAGCCATTCGCACTTGAATGACTCATTTTCCACGAGTTCGCAGCAGATCGCAGAATACCTAGAAACTTCAAATCTGCTCGTCGCAGCATGCAATAGCTGGCAGCAGAGTGATGCAATTTGGTTTAAGCCATTCGCACTTGAATAACTTATTTCGAACGAGTTAGCAGCAGATCGCAGATTCTCTACACACTTTAAATCGTCTCGTCGGAGCGTGCGGCAGCTGGCAGCAGAGTGCTGCACCTTGTTTTAAGCCATTCGAACTTAAATAACTCATTTCAGACGAGTTTGATGCAGATAGCGGAATATTTTCACACTTCAAGTCAGCTCGTCCCAGCTTGCTGTAGCTGGCAGCCGAGTGCAGCACCTTGCTTTATGCCACTCACACTTCAATAATTCATTTCGCTCGAGTTCGCAGCGGATCGCGAAATATCTAGACACTTTAAGTCATCTCGTCCCTGCGTGCTGTAGCTGGGACCAGAGTGATTCAATTTGTTTTACGCCATTCGCACTTGATTAACTCCTTTTGCAAGAGTTCGCAGCAGATCGCAGATTATCTACACACTTTTAATCAGCTCGTCTCAGCGAGCAGTCTCTGGCAGCACAGTGCTGCACCTAGCATTAAGCCATTCACCCTTGAATAACTCATTTCGTACGAGTTCGCAGCAGTTTGCGGAATATGTAGACACTTTTAATCTGCTCGTCGGAGCATGCTGTACCTAGCAGCAGAGTGATGCAATTTGTTTTAAGCCATTCGCACTTGAATAACCCATTTCACACGAGTTGGCAGCAGATGGCGGAATATCTACAGACTTTAAATCTGCTTTTCGAAGCGTGCGGTAGCTGGCAGCTGAGTGCTGCTCCTTGTTTTAGGCCATTCGCCCTCAATAACTCATTTCGCACGAGTTCGCAGCGGATTGCGGAATATCTACATGTTTCAAACCTGCTCGTGGCAGCATGCGGTAGCTTGCAGCAGAGTGCTGCACCTTGTTTTAAGCCATTCGCACTTGAAAAACTCATTTCGTTCGAGTTGGCAGCAGTTCGCGGAATATGTAAACACTTCAAATCTGCTCGTCGGAGCCTGCAGTAGCTGGCAGCAGAGTGCTGCACCTTTCTTTAAGCTATTCGCAATTCAATAATTCATTTCGCACAAGTTCGCAGTAGATCACGGATTATTTACACACTTATAATTTGCTCGTCGGAGCATGGGGTAGCTTGCAGAAGAGTGATGCAATTCGCTTCGCTTTAAGCCATTCACCCTTGAAACTCTCATTTCGCTCGAGTTCGCAGCAGATCGCAGAATATCTACACACTTCAAATCTGCTCGTCAGAGCGTGCGGTAGCTGACGGCAGATTGCTGCACCTTGCTTGAGGCCATTTCCACTCGATTAGATCATTTCGCACGAGTTCCCAGCAGATCGCAGAATATTTTCAGACTTCAAATTTGTTTGTCGTAGCGTGCAGAAGCTGGCAGCTGAGTGCTGCACCTGGTTTTAAGCCATTGGCACTTGAATGACTCATTTTCCACGAGTTCGCAGCAGATCGCAGAATACCTAGAAACTTCAAATCTGCTCGTCGCAGCATGCAATAGCTGGCAGCAGAGTGATGCAATTTGGTTTAAGCCATTCGCACTTGAATAACTTATTTCGCACGAGTTAGCAGCAGATCGCAGATTCTCTGCACACTTTAAATCGTCTCGTCGGAGCGTGCGGCAGCTGGCAGCAGAGTGCTGCACCTTGTTTTAAGCCATTCGAACTTAAATAACTCATTTCGGACGAGTTTGCCTCAGATAGCGGAATATTTTCACACTTCAAGTCAGCTCGTCCCAGCTTGCTGTAGCTGGCAGCCGAGTGCAGCACCTTGCATTTGCCACTCACACTTCAATAATTCATTTCGCTCGAGTTCGCAGCAGATCGCGAAATATCTAGACACTTTAAGTCATCTCGTCCCTGCGTGCAGTAGCTGGGAGCAGAGTGATTCAATTTTTTTTAAGCCATTCGCACTTGATTAACCCTTACCTTGTTTTAGGCCAATCGCCCTCAATAATTCATTTCGCACAAGTTCGCAGCAGATCGCGGATTATTTACACACTTATAATTTGCTCGTCGGAGCATGGGGTACCTTGCAGCAGAGTGATGCAATTTGTTTTAAGCCATTCACCCTTGAATAACTCATTTCGCTCGACTTCGCAGCAGATCGCAGAATATCTACCCACTTCAAATCTGCTCGTCAGAGCGTGTACCTTGCTTGAGGCCATTCCCACTCGAATAGATCATTTCGCACGAGTTCCCAGCAGATCGCAGAATATTTTCAGACTTTAAGTTTGCTTGTCGTAGCGTGCAGAAGCTGGCAGCTGAGTGCTGCACCTGGTTTTAAGCCATTCGCACTTGAATGACTCATTTTCCACGAGTTCGCAGCAGATCGCAGAATACCTAGAAACTTCAAATCTGCTCGTCGCAGCGTGCAATAGCTGGCAGCAGAGTGATGCAATTTGGTTTAAGCCATTCGCACTTGAATAACTTATTTCGCACGAGTTAGCAGCAGATCGCAGATTCTCTGCACACTTTAAATCGTCTCGTCGGAGCGTGCGGCAGCTGGCAGCAGAGTGCTGCACCTTGTTTTAAGCCATTCGAACTTAAATAACTCATTTCGGACGAGTTTGATGCAGATAGCGGAATATTTTTCACACTTCAAGTCAGCTCGTCCCAGCTTGCTGTAGCTGGCAGCCGAGTGCAGCACCTTGCTCTTATGCCACTCACACTTCAATAATTCATTTCGCTCGAGTTCGCAGCAGATCGCGAAATATCTAGACACTTTAAGTCATCTCGTCCCTGCGTGCAGTAGCTGGGAGCAGAGTGATTCAATTTGTTTTACGCCATTCGCACTTGATTAACTCCTTTTGCAAGAGTTCGCAGCAGATCGCAGATTATCTACACACTTTTAATCAGCTCGTCTCAGCGAGCCGTCTCTGGCAGCACAGTGCTGCACCTAGCATTAAGCCATTCACCCTTGAATAACTCATTTCGTACGAGTTCGCAGCAGTTTGCGGAATATGTAGACACTTTTAATCTGCTCGTCGGAGCATGCTGTACCTAGCAGCAGAGTGATGCAATTTGTTTTAAGCCATTCGCACTTCAATAATTCATTTTGCACGAGTTCGCAGCAGAGATCACGGATATTTATATACAGACTTTAAATCTGCTTTTCGAAGCATGCGGTAGCTGGCAGCAGAGTGCTGCAATTCGCTTTAAGCCATTCACCCTTGAATAACTCATTTCGCTCGAGTTCGCAGCAGATCGCAGAATATCTACACACTTCAAATCTGCTCGTCAGAGCGTGCGGTAGCTGACGGCAGATTGCTGCACCTTGCTTGAGGCCATCCCCACTCGATTAGATCATTTCGCACGAGTTTGCAGCAGATTGCAGAATATTTTCAGACTTCAAATTTGCTTGTCGTAGCATGCAGAAGCTGGCAGCTGAGTGCTGCACCTGGTTTTAAGCCATTCACCCTTGAATAACTCATTTTCCACGAGTTCGCAGCAGATCGCAGAATACCTAGAAACTTCAAATCTGCTCGTCGCAGCATGCAATAGCTGGCAGCAGAGTGATGCAATTTGGTTTAAGCCATTCGCACTTGAATAACTTATTTCGCACGAGTTAGCAGCAGATCGCAGATTCTCTACACACTTTAAATCGTCTCGTCGGAGCGTGCGGCAGCTGGCAGCAGAGTGCTGCACCTTGTTTTAAGCCATTCGAACTTAAATAACTCATTTCGGACGAGTTTGATGCAGATAGCTGAGTATTTTCACACTTCAAGTCAGCTCGTCCCAGCTTGCTGTAGCTGGCAGCCGAGTGCAGCACCTTGCTTTATGCCACTCACACTTCAATAATTCATTTCGCTCGAGTTCGCAGCAGATCGCGAAATATCTAGACACTTTAAGTCATCTCGTCCCTGCGTGCAGTAGCTGGGAGCAGAGTGATTCAATTTGTTTTACACCATTCGCACTTGATTAACTCCTTTTGCAAGAGTTCGCAGCAGATCGCAGATTATCTACACACTTTTAATCAGCTCGTCTCAGCAAGCAGTATGGCAGCACAGTGCTGCACCTAGCATTAAGCCATTCACCCTTGAATAACTCATTTCGTACGAGTTCGCAGCAGTTTGCGGAATATGTAGACACTTTTAATCTGCTCGTCGGAGCATGCTGTACCTAGCAGCAGAGTGATGCAATTTGTTTTAAGCCATTCACCCTTGAATAACTCATTTCGCTCGACTTCCCAGCAGATCGCAGAATATATACCCACTTCAAATCTGCTCGTCGGAGCGTGCAGTAGCTGGCAGCAGAGTGCTGCACCTTTCTTTAAGCTATTCGCAATTCAATAATTCATTTCGCACAAGTTCGCAGTATATCACGGATTATTTACACACTTATAATTTGCTCGTCGGAGCATGGGGTAGCTTGCAGAAGAGTGATGCAATTCGCTTTAAGCCATTCACCCTTGAATAACTCATTTCGCTCGAGTTCGCAGCAGATCGCAGAATATCTACACACTTCAAATCTGCTCGTCAGAGCGTGCGGTAGCTGGCAGCAGAGTGCTGCACCTTGTTTTAAGCCATTCGCACTTGAATGACTCATTTTTCCACAGAGTTCGCAGCAGATCGCAGAATACCTAGTAAACTTCAAATCTGCTCGTCGCAGCTGTGCGTGCTGTAGCTGGGACCAGAGTGATGCAATTTGGTTTAAGCCATTCGCACTTGAATAACTTATTTCGAACGAGTTAGCAGCAGATCGCAGATTCTCTACACACTTTAAATCGTCTCGTCGGAGCGTGCGGCAGCTGGCAGCAGAGTGCTGCACCTTGTTTTAAGCCATTCGAACTTAAATAACTCATTTCGGACGAGTTTGACGCAGATAGCTGAATATTTTCACACTTCAAGTCAGCTCGTCCCAGCTTGCTGTAGCTGGCAGCCGAGTGCAGCACCTTGCTTTATGCCACTCACACTTCAATAATTCATTTCGCTCGAGTTCGCAGCAGATCGCGAAATATCTAGACACTTTAAGTCATCTCGTCCCTGCGTGCAGTAGCTGGGAGCAGAGTGATTCAATTTGTTTTACGCCATTCGCACTTGATTAACTCCTTTTGCAAGAGTTCGCAGCAGATCGCAGATTATCTACACACTTTTAATCAGCTCGTCCCAGCGAGCAGTCTCTGGCAGCACAGTGCTGCACCTAGCATTAAGCCATTCACCCTTGAATAACTCATTTCGTACGAGTTCGCAGCAGTTTGCGGAATATGTAGACACTTTAAATCTGCTCGTCGGAGCATGCTGTACCTAGCAGCAGAGTGATGCAATTTGTTTTAAGCCATTCGCACTTGAATAACCCATTTCGCACGAGTTGGCAGCAGATGGCTGAATATCTACAGACTTTAAATCTGCTTTTCGAAGCGTGCGGTAGCTGGCAGCTGAGTGCTGCTCCTTGTTTTAGGCCATTCGCCCTCAATAACTCATTTCGCACGAGTTCGCAGCGGATTGCGGAATATCTACACGTTTCAAACCTGCTCGTGGCAGCATGCGGTAGCTTGCAGCAGAGTGCTGCACCTTGTTTTAAGCCATTCGCACTTGAAAAACTCATTTCGTTCGAGTTGGCAGCAGTTCGCGGAATATGTAAACACTTCAAATCTGCTCGTCGGAGCCTGCAGTAGCTGGCAGCAGAGTGCTGCACCTTTCTTTAAGCTATTCGACCTTCAATAATTCATTTCGCACAAGTTCGCAGCAGATCACGGATTATTTACACACTTATAATTTGCTCGTCGGAGCATGGGGTAGCTTGCAGAAGAGTGATGCAATTCGCTTTAAGCCATTCACCTTTGAATAACTCATTTCGCTCGAGTTCGCAGCAGATCGCAGAATATCTACACACTTCAAATCTGCTCGTCAGAGCGTGCGGTAGCTGACGGCAGATTGCTGCACCTTGCTTGAGGCCATTTCCACTCGATTAGATCATTTCGCACGAGTTCGCAGCAGATCGCAGAAGATTTTCAGACTTCAAATTTGCTTGTCGTAGCGTGCAGAAGCTGGCAGCTTAGTGCTGTACCTGGTTTAAAGCCATTCGCACTTGAATGACTCATTTTCCACGAGTTCGCAGCAGATCGCAGAATACCTAGAAACTTCAAATCTGCTCGTCGCAGCGTGCAATAGCTGGCAGCAGAGTGATGCAATTTGGTTTAAGCCATTCGCACTTGAATAACTTATTTCGAACGAGTTAGCAGCAGATCGCAGATTCTCTACACACTTTAAATCGTCTCGTCGGAGCGTGCGGCAGCTGGCAGCAGAGTGCTGCACCTTGTTTTAAGCCATTCGAACTTAAATAACTCATTTCGGACGAGTTTGTCGCAGATAGCTGAATATTTTCACACTTCAAGTCAGCTCGTCCCAGCTTGCTGTAGCTGGCAGCCGAGTGCAGCACCTTGCTTTATGCCACTCACACTTCAATAATTCATTTCGCTCGAGTTCGCAGCAGATCGCGAAATATCTAGACACTTTAAGTCATCTCGTCCCTGCGTGCAGTAGCTGGGAGCAGAGTGATTCAATTTGTTTTACACCATTCGCACTTTATTAACTCCTTTTGCAAGAGTTTGCAGCAGGTCGCAGATTATCTACACACTTTTATTCTGCTCGTCTCAGGGAGATGTCTGTGGCAGCACAGTGCTGCCCTAGCATTAAGCCATTCACCCTTGAATAACTCATTTTGTACGAGTTCGCAGCAGTTTGCGGAATATGTAGACACTTTTAATCTGCTCGTCGGAGCATGCTGTACCTAGCAGCAGAGTGATGCAATTTGTTTTAAGCCATTCGCACTTAAATAACCTATTTCACACGAGTTCGCAGCAGATGGCGGAATATCTACAGACTTTAAATCTGCTTTTCGAAGCATGCGGTAGCTGGCAGCTGAGTGCTGCTCCTTGTTGTAGGCCATTCGCCCTCAATAACTCATTTCGCACGAGTTCGCAGCGGATTGTGGAATATCTACACGTTTCAAACCTGCTCGTGGCAGCATGCGGTAGCTTGCAGCAGAGTGCTGCACCTTGTTTTAAGCCATTCGCACTTGAAAAACTCATTTCGTTCGAGTTGGCAGCAGTTCGCGGAATATGTAAACACTTCAACTCTGCTAGTCGGAGCCTGCAGTAGCTGGCAGCAGAGTGCTGCACCGTCCTTTAAGCTATTCGAACTGCAATAATTCATTAAATCTTGCTCGTCACGTGCGGAGTTCGCAGCAGATTGCTTTAATTTCCTCGTCGGATTGCAGAATATCTACACGTTTCAAACCTGCTCGTGGCAGCATGCGGTAGCTTGCAGCAGAGTGCTGCACCTTGTTTTAAGCCATTCGCACTTGAAAAACTCATTTCGTTCGAGTTGGCAGCAGTTCGCGGAATATGTAAACACTTCAAATCTGCTCGTCGGAGCCTGCAGTAGCTGGCAGCAGAGTGCTGCACCTTTCTTTAAGCTATTCGCATTTCAATAATTCATTTCGCACAAGTTCGCAGCAGATCACGGATTATTTACACACTTATAATTTGCTCGTCGGAGCATGGGGTAGCTTGCAGAAGAGTGATGCAATTCGCTTTAAGCCATTCACCCTTGAATAACTCATTTCGCTCGAGTTCGCAGCAGATCGCAGAATATCTACACACTTCAAATCTGCTCGTCAGAGCGTGCGGTAGCTGACGGCAGATTGCTATACCTTGCTTGTGGCCATTCCCACTCGAATAGATCATTTCGCACGAGTTTGCAGCAGATCGCAGAATATTTTCAGACTTTAAATTTGTTTGTCGTAGCGTGCAGAAGCTGGCAGCTGAGTGCTGCACCTGGTTTTAAGCCATTCGCACTTGAATGACTCATTTTCCACGAGTTCGCAGCAGATCGCAGAATACCTAGAAACTTCAAATCTGCTCGTCGCAGCGTGCAATAGCTGGCAGCAGAGTGATGCAATTTGGTTTAAGCCATTCGCACTTGAATAACTTATTTCGAACGAGTTAGCAGCAGATCGCAGATTCTCTACACACTTTAAATCGTCTCGTCGGAGCGTGAGGCAGCTGGCAGCAGAGTGCTGCACCTTGTTTTAAGCCATTCGAACTTAAATAACTCATTTCGGACGAGTTTGATGCAGATAGCGGAGTATTTTCACACTTCAAGTCAGCTCGTCCCAGCTTGCTGTAGCTGGCAGCCGAGTGCAGCAACTTGCTTTATGCCACTCACACTTCAATAATTCATTTCGCTCGAGTTCGCAGCAGATCGCGAAATATCTAGACACTTTAAGTCATCTCGTCCCTGCGTGCAGTAGCTGGGAGCAGAGTGATTCAATTTGTTTTACGCCATTCGCACTTGATTAACTCCTTTTGCAAGAGTTCGCAGCAGATCGCAGATTATCTACACACTTTTAATCAGCTCGTCTCAGCGAGCCGTCTCTGGCAGCACAGTGCTGCACCTAGCATTAAGCCATTCACCCTTGAATAACTCATTTCGTACGAGTTCGCAGCAGTTTGCGGAATATGTAGACACTTTTAATCTGCTCGTCGGAGCATGCTGTACCTAGCAGCAGAGTGATGCAATTTGTTTTAAGCCATTCGCACTTGAATAACCCATTTCACACGAGTTGGCAGCAGATGGCAGAATATCTACAGACTTTAAATCTGCTTTTCGAAGCGTGCGGTAGCTGGCAGCTGAGTGCTGCACCTTGTTTTAAGCCATTCGAACTTAAATAAGTCATTTCGGACGAGTTTGACGCAGATAGCGGAATATTTTCACACTTCAAGTCAGCTCGTCCCAGCCTGCTGTAGCTGGCAGCCGAGTGCAGCACCTTGCTTTATGCTACTCACACTTGAATAACTCATTTCGCTCGAGTTCGCAGCAGATCGCAGAATATCTACACACTTCAAATCTGCTGGTCAGAGCGTGCGGTAGCTGGCAGCAGAGTGCTGCACCTTGTTTTAAGCCATTCGCACTTGAATAACTCATTTCGCACGAGTTCGCAGCAGATCGCAGAATATTTACTCACTTTTAAAATTTGCTCGTCGCAGTGGGGTAGCTGGCAGCAGAGTGCTGCACCTTGTTTAAGCCATTCACACTTGAATAACTCATTTCGTACGAGTTCGCAGCAGATCGCAGAATATCTAGATACTTTAAATCTGCTCGTCGGTTAGTGAGGTAGCTGGCAGCAGAGTGATGCACCGTTCTTTAAGCCATTCCCCCTTGAATAATCATTTCGCACGAGTTCGCAGCAGATCGCAGAATATCTACACACTTTAAATCTGCTCGTCAGAGCGTGGAATAGCTGGCAGCAGAGTGTTGCACCTTGTTTTAGGCCAATCGCCCTCAATAACTCATTTCGCACGAGTTCGCAGCGGATTGCAGAATATCTACACGTTTCAAACCTGCTCGTGGCAGCATGCGGTAGCTTGCAGCAGAGTGCTGCACCTTGTTTTAAGCCATTCGCACTTGAAAAACTCTTTTGTTCGAGTTGGCAGCAGTTCGCGGAATATGTAAACACTTCAAATCTGCTCGTCGGAGCCTGCAGTTTCTGGCAGCAGAGTGCTGCACCTTTCTTTAAGCTATTCGACCTTCAATAATTCATTTCGCACAAGTTCGCAGCAGATCACGGATTATTTACACACTTATAATTAGCTCGTCGGAGCATGGGGTAGCTTGCAGAAGAGTGATGCAATTCGCTTTAAGCCATTCACCCTTGAATAACTCATTTCGCTCGAGTTCACAGCAGATCGCAGATTATCTACACACTTTTAATCAGCTCGTCCCAGCGAGCAGTCTCTGGCAGCACAGTGCTGCACCTAGCATTAAGCAATTCACCCTTGAATAACTCATTTCGTACGAGTTCGCAGCAGTTTGCATAATATGTAAACACTTTAAATCTGCTCGTCGGAGCATGCTGTACCTAGCAGCAGAGTGATGCAATTTGTTTTAAGCCATTCGCACTTGAATAACCCATTTCGCACGAGTTGGCAGCAGATGGCGGAATATCTACAGACTTTAAATCTGCTTTTCGAAGCGTGCGGTAGCTGGCAGCTGAGTGCTGCTCCTTGTTTTAGGCCATTTGCCCTCAATAACTCATTTCCCACGAGTTCGCAGCTGATTGCGGAATATCTACACGTTTCAAACCTGCTTGTGGCAGCATGCGGTAGCTTGCAGCAGAGTGCTGCACCTTGTTTTAAGCCATTCCCACTTGAAAAACTCATTTCGCTCGAGTTCACAGCAGATCGCAGAATATCTACACACTTCAAATCTGCTCGTCAGAGCGTGCGGTAGCTGACGGCAGATTGCTGCACCTTGCTTGAGGCCATTTCCACTCGATTAGATCATTTCGCATGAGTTCGCAGCAGATCGCAGAATATTTTCAGGCTTCAAATTTGCTTGTCGTAGCGTGCAGAAGCTGGCAGCTGAGTGCTGTACCTGGTTTTAAGCCATTCCCACTTGAATGACTCATTTTCCACGAGTTCACAGCAGATCGCAGAATACCTAGAAACTTCAAATCTGCTCGTCGCAGCCTGCAATAGCTGGCAGCATAGTGATGCAATATGGTTTAAGCCATTCGCACTTGAATAACTTATTTCGAACGAGTTAGCAGCAGATCGCAGATTCTCTACACACTTTAAATCGTCTCGTCGGAGCGTGCGGCAGCTGGCAGCAGAGTGCTACACCTTGTTTTAAGCCATTCGAACTTAAATAACTCATTTCGGACGAGTTTGATGCAGATAGCTGAATATTTTCACACTTCAAGTCAGCTCGTCCCAGCTTGCTGTAGCTGGCAGCCGAGTGCAGCACCTTGCTTTATGCCACTCACACTTCAATAATTCATTTCGCTCGAGTTCCCAGCAGATCGCGAAATATCTAGACACTTTAAGTCATCTCGTCCCGGCGTGCACTAGCTGGGAGCAGAGTTATTCAATTTGTTTTACGCCATTCGCACTTGATTAACTCCTTTTGCAAGAGTTCGCAGCAGATCGCAGATTATCTACACACTTTTAATCAGCTCGTCCCAGCGAGCAGTCTCTGGCAGCACAGTGCTGCACCTAGCATTAAGCCATTCACCCTTGAATAACTCATTTCGTACGAGTTCGCAGCAGTTTGCTGAATATGTAGACACATTAAATCTGCTCGTCGGAGCATGCTGCACCTAGCAGCAGAGTGATGCAATTTGTTTTAAGCCATTCGCACTTGAATAACCCATTTCGTACGAGTTGGCAGCAGATGGCGGAATATCTACAGACTTTACATCTGCTTTTCGAAGCGTGCGGTAGCTGGCAGCTGAGTGCTGCTCCTTGTTTTAGGCCATTCGCCCTCAATAACTCATTTCGCACGAGTTCGCAGTGGATTGCGGAATATCTACACGTTTCAAACCTGCTCGTGGCAGCATGCGGTAGCTTGCAGCAGAGTGCTGCACCTTGTTTTAAGCCATTCGCACTTGAAAAACTCATTTCGTTCGAGTTGGCAGCAGTTCGCGGACTATGTAAACACTTCAAATCTGTTCGTCGGAGCCTGCAGTAGCTGGCAGCAGAGTGCTGCTCCTTTCTTTAAGCTATTTGACCTTCAATAATTCATTTCGCACAAGTTCGCAGCAGATCACGGATTATTTACACACTTATAATTTGCTCGTCGGAGCATGGGGTAGCTTGAAAAAGAGTGATGCAATTCGCTTTAAGCCATTGACCTTTGAATAACTCATTTCGCTCGAGTTCACAGCAGATCGCAGAATATCTACACACTTCAAATCTGCTCGTCAGAGCGTGCGGTAGCTGACGGCACATTGCTGCACCTTGCTTGAGGCCAATTCCACTCGATTAGATCATTTCGCACGAGTTCGCAGCAGATCGCAGAATATTTTCAGAATTCAAATTTGCTTGTCGTAGCGTGCAGAAGCTGGCAGCTGAGTGCTGCACCTGGTTTTAAGTTATTCGCACTTGAATGACTCATTTTCCACGAGCTCGCAGCAGATCGCAGAATACCTAGAAACTTTAAATCTGCTCGTCGCAGCGTGCAATAGCTGGCAGCAGAGTGATGCAATTTGGTTTAAGCCATTCGCACTTGAATAACTTATTTCGAACGAGTTAGCAGCAGATCGCAGATTCTCTACACACTTTAAATCGTCTCGTCGGAGCGTGCGGCAGCTGGCAGCAGAGTGCTACACCTTGTTTTAAGCCATTCGAACTTAAATAACTCATTTCGGACGAGTTTGACGCAGATAGCGGAATATTTTCACACTTCAAGTCAGCTCGTCCCAGCTTGCTGTAGCTGGCAGCCGAGTGCAGCAACTTGCTTTATGCCACTCACACTTCAATAATTCATTTCGCTCGAGTTCGCAGCAGATCGCGAAATATCTAGACACTTTAAGTCATCTCGTCCCTGCGTGCAGTAGCTGGGAGCAGAGTGATTCAATTTGTTTTACGCCATTCGCACTTGATTAACTCCTTTTGCAAGAGTTCGCAGCAGATCGCAGATTATCTACAGACTTTTAATCAGCTCGTCCCAGCGAGCAGTCTCTGGCAGCACAGTGCTGCACCTAGCATTAAGCCATTCACCCTTGAATAACTCATTTCGTACGAGTTCGCAGCAGTTTGCGGAATATGTAGACACTTTTAATCTGCTCGACGAAGCATGCTGTACCAAGCAGCAGAGCGATGCAATTTGTTTTAAGCCGTTCGCACTTGAATAACCCATTTCACACGAGTTGGCAGCAGATGGCAGAATATCTACAGACTTTAAATCTGCTTTTCGAAGCGTGCGGTAGCTGGCAGCTGAGTGTTGCACCTTGTTTTAGGCCATTCGCCCTCAATAACTCATTTCGCACGAGTTGGCAGCGGATTGTGGATTATCTACATGTTTCAAACCTGCTCGTGGCAGCATGCGGTAGCTTGCAGCAGAGTGCTGCACCTTGTTTTAAGACTTTTGCACTTGAAAAACTCATTTCGTTCGAGTTGGCAGCAGTTCGCGGAATATGTAAACACTTCAAATCTGCTCGTCGGAGCCTGCAGTAGCTGGCAGCAGAGTGCTGCACATTTCTTTAAGCTATTCGAACTTCAATAATTCATTTCGCACAAGTTCGCAGTAGATCACGGATTATTCACACTTATAATTTGCTCGTCGGAGCACGGGGTAGCTTGCAGAAGAGTGATGCAATTCGCTTTAAGCCATTCACCCTTGAATAACTCATTTCGCTCGAGTTTGCAGCAGATCGCAGAATATCTACACACTTCAAATCTGCTCGTCAGAGCGTGCGGTAGCTGACGGCAGATTGCTGCACCTTGCTTGAGGCCATTTCCACTCGATTAGATCATTTCGCACGAGTTTGCAGCAGATCGCAGAATACCTAGAAACTTCAAATCTGCTCGTAGCAGCGTGCAATAGCTGGCAGCAGAGTGATGCAATTTGGTTTAAGCCATTCACACTTGAATAACTTACTTCGCACGAGTTAGCAGCAGATCGCAGATTCTCTGCACACTTTAAATCGTCTCGTCGGAGCGTGCGGCAGCTGGCAGCAGAGTGCTACACCTTGTTTTAAGCCATTCGAACTTAAATAACTCATTTCGGACGAGTTTGACGCAGATAGCAGAATATTTTCACACTTCAAGTCAGCTCGTCCCTGCTTGCTGTAGCTGGCAGCCGAGTGCAGCACCTTGCTTAATGCCACTCACACTTCAATAATTCATTTCGCTCGAGTTCGCAGCAGATCGCGAAATATCTAGACACTTTAAGTCATCTCGTCCCTGCATGCAGTAGCTGGGAGCAGAGTGATTCAATTCGTTTTAAGCCATTCGCACTTGATTAACTCCTTTTGCAAGAGTTCGCAGCAGATCGAGGATTATCTACACACTTTTAATCAGCTCGTCCCAGCGAGCAGTCTCTGGCAGCGCAGTGCTGCACCTAGCATTAAGCCATTCACCCTTGAATAACTCATTTCGTACGAGTTCGCAGCAGTTTGCGGAATATGTAGACACTTTTAATCTGCTCGTCGGAGCATGCTGTACCTAGCAGCTGAGTGATGCAATTTGTTTTAAGCCATTCGCACTTGAATAACTCATTTCACACGAGTTGGCAGCAGATGGCAGAATATCTACAGACTTTAAATCTGCTTTTCGAAGCTTGCGGTAGCTGGCAGCTGAGTGTTGCACCTTGTTTTAGGCCATTCGCCCTCAATAACTCATTTCGCACGAGTTGGCAGCGGATTGTGGATTATCTACTTGTTTCAAACCTGCTCGTGGCAGCATGCGGTAGCTTGCAGCAGAGTGCTGCACCTTGTTTTAAGCCATTTGGACTTGAAAAACTCATTTCGTTCGAGTTGGCAGCAGTTCGCGGAATATGTAAACACTTCAAATCTGCTAGTCGGAGCCTGCAGTAGCTGGCAGCAGAGTGCTGCACATTTCTTTAAGCTATTCGAACTTCAATAATTCATTTCGCACAAGTTCGCAGTAGATCACGGATTACTCACACTTATAATTTGCTCGTCGGAGCACGGGGTAGCTTGCAGAAAAGTGATGCAATTCGCTTTAAGCCATTCACCCTTGAATAACTCATTTCGCTCGAGTTTGCAGCAGATTGCAGAATATCTACACACTTCAAATCTGCTCGTCAGAGCGTGCGGTAGCTGACGGCAGATTGCTGCACCTTGCTTGAGGCCATTTCCACTCGATTAGATCATTTCGCACGAGTTTGCAGCAGATCGCAGAATACCTAGAAACTTCAAATCTGCTAGTCACAGCTTGCAATACCTGGCAGCAGAGTGATGCAATTTGGTTTAAGCCATTCACACTTGAATAACTTACTTCGCACGAGTTAGCAGCAGATCGCAGATTCTCTGCACACTTTAAATCGTCTCGTCGGAGCGTGCGGCAGCTGGCAGCAGAGTGCTACACCTTGTTTTAAGCCATTCGAACTTAAATAACTCATTTCGGACGAGTTTGAGGCAGATAACTGAATATTTTCACACTTCAAATCTGCTCGTCAGTGCGTGCTGTAGCTGGCAGCCGAGTGCAGCACCTTGCTTAATTCCACTCACACTTCAATAATTCATTTCGCTCGAGTTCGCAGCAGATCGCGAAATATCTAGACACTTTAAGTAATCTCGACCCTGCGTGCAGTAGCTGGGAGCAGAGTGATTCAATTTGTTTTAAGCCATTCGCACTTGATTAACTCCTTTTGCAAGAGTTCGCAACAGATCGCAGATTATCTACACACTTTTAATCAGCTCGTCCCAGCGAGCAGTCTCTGGCAGCACAGTGCTGCACCTAGCATTAAGCCATTCACCCTTGAATAACTCATTTTGTACGAGTTCGCAGCAGTTTGCGGAATATGTAGACACTTTTAATCCGCTCGTCGGAGCATGCTGTACCTAGCAGCAGAGTGATGCAATTTGTTTTAAGCCATTCCCACTTGAATAACCCATTTCACACGAGTTTTCAGCAGATGGCAGAATATCTACAGACTTTAAATCTGCTTTTCGAAGCGTGCGGTAGCTGGCAGCAGAGTGCTGCTCCTTGTTTTAGGCCATTCGCCCTCAATAACTCATTTCGCACAAGTTTGCAGCGGATCGTGGAATATCTACACTTTTCAAACCTGTTCGTGGCAGCATGCGGTAGCTTGCAGCAGAGTGCTGCACCTTGTTTTAAGCCATTCGCACTTGAAAAACTTATTTCGTTCGAGTTGGCAGCAGTTCGCGGAATATGTAAACACTTCAAATCTGCTCGTCGGAGCCTGCAGTAGCTGGCAGCAGAGTGCTGCACCGTTCTTTAAGCTATTCGCATTTCAATAATTCATTTCGCACGAGTTCGCAGCAGATTGCAGATTATCTACACACCTTTAATCTCCTCGTCACAGCGAGCAGTATCCGGCAGCTGAGTGCTGCACCTTGTTTTAGGCCATTCGCCCTCAATAACTCATTTCGAACGAGTTCCCAGTGGATTGCAGAATATCTACAAGTTTCAAGCCTCCTCGTGGCAGTATGCGGTAGCTTGCAGCAGAGTGCTACACCTTGTTTTAAGCCATTCGCACTTGAAAAACTCATTTCGTTCGAGTTGGCAGCAGTTCGCGGAATATGTAAACACTTCAAATCTGCTCGTCGGAGCCTGCAGTAGCTGGCAGCAGAGTGCTGCACCTTTCTTTAAGCTATTCGACCTTCAATAATTCATTTCGCACAAGTTCGCAGCAGATCACGGATTATTTACACACTTATAATTTGCTCGTCGGAGCATGGGGTAGCTTGCAGAAGAGTGATGCAATTCGCTTTAAGCCATTCACCCTTGAATAACTCATTTCGCTCGAGTTCACAGCAGATCGCAGAATATCTACACACTTCAAATCTGCTCGTCAGAGCGTGTGGTAGCTGACGGCAGATTGCTGCACCTTGCTTGAGGCCATTTCCACTCAATTAGATCATTTCGCGCGAGTTCGCAGCAGATCGCAGAATATTTTCAG
This sequence comes from Cristatella mucedo, assembly GCA_009760855.2. NCBI lineage: Eukaryota > Metazoa > Bryozoa > Phylactolaemata > Cristatellidae > Cristatella > Cristatella mucedo. The sequence continues at coordinate 22,491 of WPIO01000290.1, forward strand.
ACTTCAAATTTGCTTGTCGTAGCGTGCAGAAGCTGGCAGCTGAGTGCTGCACCTGGTTTTAAGTTATTCGCCCTTGAATGACTCATTTTCCACGAGTTCGCAGCAGATCGCGGAATACCTAGAAACTTCAAATCTGCTAGTCACAGCTTGCAATACCTGGCAGCAGAGTGATGCAATTTGGTTTAAGCCATTCGCACTTGAATAACTTATTTCGAACGAGTTAGCAGCAGATCGCAGATTCTCTACACACTTTAAATCGTTTCGTCGGAGCGTCCGGCAGCTGGCAGCAGAGTGCTACACCTTGTTTTAAGCCATTCGAACTTAAAAACCTCATTTCGGACGAGTTTGACGCAGATAGCTGAATATTTTCACACTTCAAGTCAGCTCGTCCCAGCTTGCTGTAGCTGGCAGCCGAGTGCAGCACCTTGCTTTATGCCACTCACACTTCAATAATTCATTTCGCTCGAGTTCGCAGCAGATCGCGAAATATCTAGACACTTTAAGTCATCTCGTCTCGGCGTGCAGTAGCTGGGAGCAGAGTTATTCAATTTGTTTTACGCCATTCGCACTTGATTAACTCCTTTTGCAAGAGTTCGCAGCAGATCGCAGATTATCTACACACTTTTAATCAGCTCGTCCCAGCGAGCAGTCTCTGGCAGCACAGTGCTGCACCTAGCATTAAGCCATTCACCCTTGAATAACTCATTTCGTACGAGTTCGCAGCAGTTTGCTGAATATGTAGACACATTAAATCTGCTCGTCGGAGCATGCTGCACCTAGCAGCAGTGTGATGCAATTTGTTTTAAGCCATTCGCACTTGAATAACCCATTTCGCACGAGTTGGCAGCAGATGGCGGAATATCTACAGTCTCTAAATCTGCGTTTCGAAGCGTGCCGTAGCTGTCAGCTGAGTGCTGCTCCTTCTTTTAGGCCATTCGCCCTCAATAACTCATTTCGCACAAGTTTGCAGCGGATTGTGGAATATCTACACTTTTCAAACCTGTTCGTGGCAGCATGCGGTAGCTTGCAGCAGAGTGCTGCACCTTGTTTTAAGCCATTCGCACTTGAAAAACTTATTTCGTTCGAGTTGGCAGCAGTTCGCGGAATATGTAAACACTTCAAATCTGCTCGTCGGAGCCTGCAGTAGCTGGCAGCAGAGTGCTGCACCGTTCTTTAAGCTATTCGCATTTCAATAATTCATTTCGCACGAGTTCGCAGCAGATTGCAGATTATCTACACACCTTTAATCTCCTCGTCACAGCGAGCAGTATCCGGCAGCTGAGTGCTGCACCTTGTTTTAGGCCATTCGCCCTCAATAACTCATTTCGAACGAGTTCCCAGCGGATTGCAGAATATCTACAAGTTTCAAGCCTCCTCGTGGCAGTATGCGGTAGCTTGCAGCATAGTGCTGCACCTTGTTTTAAGCCATTCGCACTAGAAAAATTCATTTCGTTCGAGTTGGCAGCAGTTCGCGGAATATGTAAACACTTTAAATCTGCTCGTCGGAGCCTGCAGTAGCTGGCAGCAGAGTGCTGCACCTTTCTTTAAGCTATTCGCACATCAATAATTCATTTCGCACGAGTTCACAGCAGATCACGGATTATCTACACACTTATAATTTTACGTCGGAGCATGGGGTAGCTTGAAGAAGAGTGATGCAATTCGCTTTAAGCCATTCGCATTTGAATAACTCATTTCGCACGAGTTAGCAGCAGATTGTGGAATATCTACACACTTTAAATCTGCTTGTCGGAGCGTGCAGTAGCTGGCAGCAGAGTGCCCCACCTTGTTTTAAGCCGTTCGCACTTGAATACCTCATTTCGCACGACGTCGCATGGGATCGCGGATTATCTACACACTTAAAATCTCCGTGACACACCGTGCTGTAGCTCGCAGCAGAGTGCTGCACCTTCTTTTAGGCTATTCGCAATTGAATAACTCATTCCTTTCGAGTTCGCAGCAGTTCGCCGAACATGTAGACACTTTTAATCTGCTCGTCGGTGCTTGTGAGAGCTGACAGAAGGTTGATGCAATTTGTTTTAAGCCATTAGCACTTGAATAACTCTTTTCGCACGACTTCGCAGCAGATCGTGGAATATCTACAGACTTTCAATCAGCTTGTCGGAACGTGCAGTAGCTGGCAGCAGAGTGCTGTACCTTGTTAAAAGCCATTCACACTTGACTAACTCATTTCGTACGAGCTATCAGCTGATCGCAGAATATCCAGAAATATCAAATCTGCTCGTCCCAGCTTGCGGTAGCTGGCAGCAGAGTGCTGCACCTTGTTTTAGGCCATTCGCCCTAAATAACTCGTTTCGCACGAGTTCGCCGCGGATTGCGGAATATTTTCACACTTCAAATCAGTTCGTCGCAGTGTGAGGTCGCTGGGTACAGAGTGCTGCACCTTGCTTTAAGCAACTTGCACTTCAACAATTCGTTTCGCACGAGTTCGCAGCAGATTGCGGAATATTTACATACTTTGAATCAGCTCGTCGGAGCATGTAGTAGCTTGCAGAAGAGTGATGCAATTTTTTTTAAATCATTCAAACTTGAATGACTCATTTCGCACCAGTTTACAGCATATTATGGTATGTCTACACACTTTAAATATGCTTATCGGAGCGTATGGCAGCTGGCAGCTAAGTGCCGCACTATGTTTAAAGCCATTCGCTCTTGAATACCTCATTTCGCACGACTTCGCAGCAGATCGCGGATTATCTACACACTTTAAATCTCCTTGACACACCTGGCTGTAGCTGGCAACAGAGTGCTGCACCTTCTTTTAGGCTAATCGCAGTCGAAAAACTCATTTCGTTCGAGTTCGCAGCAGTTCGCGGAATATGTAAACACTTCAAATCTGCTCGTCGGAGCCTGCAGTAGCTCGCAGCAGATTGCTGCACCTTTGTTTAAGCTATTCTCACTTCAATAATTCATTTCGCCTGAGTTCGCAGCAGATCACGGATTATCTACAGACTTATTATTTGCTCGTCGGAGCATGGGGTAGCTTGTAGAAAAGTGATGCAATTCGCTTTAAGCCATTAGCATTTGAATAACTCATTTCACAGGAGTTCGCAGCAGATTGTGGAATATCTACACACTTTAAATCTGCTTGTCGGAGCGTGGGGTAGCAGGCAGCTGAGTGCCTCACCTTGTTTTAAGCCATATGCACTTGAATACCTCCATTCGCACGACTTTGCATGGGATCGCGGATTATCTACACGTTGTAAATCTCAGTGACATACCGTGCTGTAGCTCGCAGCAGAGTGCTTCACCTTCTTTTAGGCTATTCGCAATTGAATAACTTATTTGGTTTGAGTTCGCAGCAGTTCGCGGAATATGAACACTTTTAATCTGCTCGTCGGTGCGTGTGAGAGCTGACAGAAGGTTGATGCAATTTGTTTTAAGCAATTAGCACTTGAATAACTCTTTTCGCATGACTTCGCAGCAGATCGTGGAATATCTACCGACTTTCAATTAGCTTATCGGAACGTACAGTGGCTGGCACCTGAGTGCTGCACCTTGTTAAAAGCCATTCGCACTTGACTAACTCATTTCGTACGAGCTAGCAGCTGATCGCGGAATATCTAGAAATATCAAATGTTCTCGTCCAAGCTTGTGGTAGCTGGCAGCAGAGTGCTTCACCTTTTTTTAAGCCAATCGAACTTTAATAACTTATTTCGCACGAGTTACCTGTGGATAGCGGAATATATTTACACTTCAAGTCAGCTCGTCCCAGCTTGCTGTAGCTGGCAGCCGAGTGCAGCACCTTGCTTTATGCCACTCACACTTCAATAATTCATTTCGCTCGAGTTCGCAGCCGATCGTAGAATATTTAGACACTTTAAGTCATCTCGTCCCAGCCTGCAGTAGCTGGGAGCAGAGTGATTCAATTCGTTTTATGCCATTCACACTTGATTAACTCCTTTCGCAAGAGTTCGCAGCAGATTGCAGATTATCTACACACCTTTAATCTCCTCGTCACAGCGAGCAGTATCCGGCAGCTGAGTGCTGCACCTTGTTTTAGGCAATTCGCCCTTAAAAACTCATTTTGCACGAGTTCGCAGCGGATTGCGGAATATCTACACGTTTCAAACCTGCTCGTGGTAGCATGCGGTAGCTTGCAGCAGAGTGCTGCACCTTGTTTTAGGCCATTCGCACTAGAAAAATTAATTTCGTTTGAGATGTCAGCGGTTCGCGGAATATGTAAACACTTCAAATTTGCTCGTCGGAGCATGCAGTAGCTGGCAGCAGAGTGCTGCACCTTTCTTTAAGCTATTCGCAATTCAATAATTCATTTCGCACGAGTTTGCATTAGATCACGGATCATTTACACACTTATAATTTGCTCGTCGGAGCATGGGGTAGCTTGCAGAAGAGTGATGCAATTCGCTTTAAGCCATTCACCTTTGAATAACTCATTTCGCTCGAGTTCGCAGCAGATCGCAGAATATCTACACACTTCAAATCTGCTCGTCAGAGCGTGCGGTAGCTGACGACAGATTGCTTTAGCTTACTTGAGGCCATTCCCACTCGAATAGATCATTTCGCACGAGTTCCCAGCAGATCGCAGAATATTTTCAGACTTTAAGTTTGCTTGTCGTAGCATGCAGAAGCTGGCGGCTGAGTGCTGCACGTGGTTTTAAGCCATTAGCACTTGAATGACTCATTTCGCACGAGTTCGCAGCAGATCGCAGAATACCTAGAAACCTCAAATCTGCTCGTCGCAGCACACAATAGCTGGCAGCAGAGTGATGCAATTTGTTTAAGCCAGTCGCACTTGAAAAACTTATTTCGCACGAGTTAGCAGCAGATCGCAGATTCTCTACACACTTTAACTCGTCTCGTCCGAGCTTGCTGCAGCTTGCAGCAGAGTGCTGTACCATGTTTTAAGCCATTCGAACTTAAATAACTCATTTCGGACGACTTCGCCGCAGATAGCAGAATATTTTTACACTTCAAGTCAGCTCGTCCCAGCTTGCTGTAGCTGGCAGCCGAGTGCAGCACCTTGCTGTTTGCCACTCACACTTTCATAATTCATTTCGCTCGAGTTCGCAGCCGATTGTGGAATATCTAGACACTTTAAGTCATCTCGTCCCAGCGTGTAGTTGCTGGGAGCAGAGTGATTCAATTTGTTTTAGGCCATTCGCACTTGAATAACTCATTTCACACCAGTTCGCAGCAGATGGCGGAATATCTACAGACTTTAAATCTGCTTTTCGAAGAGTGCAGTAGCAGGCAGATGAGTGCTGCGCCTTGTTTTGGGCCATTCGCCCTTAATAACTCATTTCGCACGAGTTCGCAGCTGATTGCGGAATATCTACACGTTTCAAACCTGCTCGTGGCAGCATGCGGTAGCATGCAGCAGAGTGCTGCACCTTGTTTTAAGCCATTCGCACTTGAAAAACTCATTTCGTTCGAGTTGGCAGAGGTTCGCGGAATATGTAAACAATTCAAATCTGCTCGTCGGAGCCTGCAGTAGCCGGCAGCAGAGTGCTGCAACTTTCGTAAAGCTATTAGCACTTCAATAATTCATTTTGGACGAGTTCGCAGCAGATCACGGATTATCTACACACCTATAATTTGCTCGTCGGAGCATGGGGTATCTTGCAGAAGAGTGATGCAATTCGCTTTAAGCCATTCGCATTTGAATAACTCATTTCGCACGAGTTCGCAGCAGATTGTGGAATATCTACACACTTTAAATCTGCTTGTTGGAGCGTGGGGTAGCAGGAAGCTGAGTGCCGCACCTTGTTTTAACCCATTTGCACTTGAATACCTCATTTCGCACGACTTCGCATGGGATCGCGGATTATCTACACACATTAAATCTCCGTGTCACACGGTGCTGTAGCTTGCAGCAGACTGCTGCACCTTCTTTTAGGCTTTCCGCAATTGAATAACCCATTTCGTTTAGTTCCCAGCAGTTCGCGGAATATGTAGACACTTTTAATCTGCTCGTTGGTGCGTGTGAGAGGTGACAGAAGGTTGATGCAATTTGTTTTAAGCCATTAGCACTTGAATAACTCTTTTCGCATGACTTCGCAGCAGATCGTGGAATATCTACCAACTTTCAATCAGCTTGTTGGAACGTGCAGTAGCTGGCAGCTGAGTGCTGCACCTTGTTTTAGTCCATTTGCACTTAAATACATCAGTTCGCACGATTTCGCTGATGATCGCGGAATATTTTTACACTTCAAATCTGCTCGTCGTACCGTGCGGTAGCTGGCAGCAGAGTGCTGCACCTTGTTAAAAGCCATTCGCACTTGACTAACTCATTTCGTACGAGCTAGCACCTGATTGCGGAATATCTAGACACATCAAATCTGCTTGTCACAGCCTGCGGTAGCTGGCAGCAGAGTGCTTCACCTTTTTTAAGCCAATCGAACTTGAATAACTCATTTCGCACGAGTTAGCTGCAGATCACGGAATATTTTCACACTTTAAATTAGCTCGTCGCAGTGTGCGGTCACTTGGTGCAAAGTGCTGCACCTTGCTTTAAGCATCTTGCAATTTAATAATTCATTTTGTACGAGTTCACAGCAGATTGCTGAATATTTACATACTTTTAATCTGATCGTCAGAGCCTGGGGTAGCTGGCAGCAGAGTGCTGCACCTTGCTTGAGGCCATTCGCACATGAATAGATCATTTCAATCGAGTTCGCATCAGATCGGGGAATATCTACACGATTCAAACCTGCTCGTGGCAGCATGCGGTAGCTTGCAGCAGAGTGCTGCACCTTGTTTAAAGCCATTTGCACTTGAAAAACTCATTTCGCTCGTGTTGGCAGCAGTTCGCGGAATATGTAAACACTTCAAATCTGCTCGTCGGAGCCTGCAGTAGCTGGCAGCAGAGTGCTGCACCTTTCTTTAAGCTATTCGCATTTAAACAATTCATTTCGCACGAGTTCGCAGTAGATCACGGATTATTTACACACTTATAATTTGCTCGTCGGAGCATGGGGTAGCTTGCAGAAGAGTGATGCAATTCGCTTTAAGCCATTCACCTTTGAATAACTCATTTCGCTCGAGTTCGCAGCAGATCGCAGAATATCTACACACTTCAAATCTGCTCGTCAGAGCATGCGGTAGCTGACGGCAGATTGCTTTGGCTTACTTAAGGCCATTCCCACTCGAATAGATCATTTCGCACGAGTTCCCAGCAGATCGCAGAATATTTCAGACTTTAAGTTTGCTTGTCGTAGCATGCAGAAGCTGGCGGCTAAGTGCTGCACGTGGTTTTAAGCCATTCGCACTTGAATGACTCATTTCGCACGAGTTCGCAGCAGATCGCAGAATACCTAGAAACCTCAAATCTGCTCGTCGCAGCACACAATAGCTGGCAGCAGAGTGATGCAATTTGTTTAAGCCAGTCGCACTTGAAAAACTTATTTCGCACGAGTTAGCAGCAGATCGCAGATTCTCTACACACTTTAACTCGTCTCGTCCGAGCTTGCTGCAGCTTGCAGCAGAGTGCTGTACCATGTTTTAAGCCATTCGAACTTAAATAACTCATTTCGGACGACTTCGCCGCAGATAGCAGAATATTTTTACACTTCAAGTCAGCTCGTCCCAGCTTGCTGTAGCTGGCAGCCGAGTGCAGCACCTTGCTGTTTGCCACTCACACTTTCATAATTCATTTCGCTCGAGTTCGCAGCCGATTGTGGAATATCTAGACACTTTAAGTCATCTCGTCCCAGCGTGTAGTTGCTGGGAGCAGAGTGATTCAATTTGTTTTAGGCCATTCGCACTTGAATAACTCATTTCACACCAGTTCGCAGCAGATGGCGGAATATCTACAGACTTTAAATCTGCTTTTCGAAGAGTGCAGTAGCAGGCAGATGAGTGCTGCGCCTTGTTTTGGGCCATTCGCCCTTAATAACTCATTTCGCACGAGTTCGCAGCTGATTGCGGAATATCTACACGTTTCAAACCTGCTCGTGGCAGCATGCGGTAGCTTGCAGCAGAGTGCTGCACCTTGTTTAAAGCCATTTGCACTTGAAAAACTCATTTCGCTCGTGTTGGCAGCAGTTCGCGGAATATGTAAACACTTCAAATCTGCTCGTCGGAGCCTGCAGTAGCTGGCAGCAGAGTGCTGCACCTTTCTTTAAGCTATTCGCATTTAAACAATTCATTTCGCACGAGTTCGCAGTAGATCACGGATTATTTACACACTTATAATTTGCTCGTCGGAGCATGGGGTAGCTTGCAGAAGAGTGATGCAATTCGCTTTAAGCCATTCACCTTTGAATAACTCATTTCGCTCGAGTTCGCAGCAGATCGCAGAATATCTACACACTTCAAATCTGCTCGTCAGAGCATGCGGTAGCTGACGGCAGATTGCTTTGGCTTACTTAAGGCCATTCCCACTCGAATAGATCATTTCGCACGAGTTCCCAGCAGATTGTGGAATATCTACACACTTTAAATCTGCTTGTCGTAGCGTGGGGTAGCAGGAAGCTGAGTGCGGCACCTTGTTTTAACCCATTTCCACTTGAATACCTCATTTCGCACGACTTCGCATGGGATCGCGGATTATCTACACACCTTAAATCTCCGTGTCACGGGGTGCTGTAGCTCGCAGCAGACTGCTGCACCTTCTTTTAGGCTATTCGCAATTGAATAACCCATTTCGTTTGAGTTCGCAGCAGTTCGCAGAATATGTAGACACTTTTAATCTGCTCGTCGTGTGCGTGTGAGAGGTGACAGAAGGTTGTGATGCAATTAGTTTTAAGCCATTAGCACTTGAATAACTCTTTTCGCATGAGTTCGCAGCAGATCGTGGAATATCTACCAACTTTCAATCAGCGTGTTGGAACGTGGAGTCGCTGGCAGCTGAGCGCTGCACCTTGTTTTAGTCCATTCGCACTTAAATAGATCAGTTCGCACGAGTTCGCTGATGATCGCGGAATATTTTTACACTTCAAATCTGCTCGTCGTACCGTGCGGTAGCTGGCAGCAGAGTGCTGCACCTTGTTAAAAGCCATTCGCACTTGACTAACTCATTTCGTACGAGCTAGCACCTGATTGCGGAATATCTAGACACATCAAATCTGCTTGTCACAGCCTGCGGTAGCTGGCAGCAGAGTGCTTCACCTTTTTTAAGCCAATCGAACTTGAATAACTCATTTCGCACGAGTTAGCTGCAGATCACGGAATATTTTCACACTTTAAATTAGCTCGTCGCAGTGTGCGGTCACTTGGTGCAAAGTGCTGCACCTTGCTTTAAGCATCTTGCACTTCAATTATTCATTTCGTACGAGTTCGTGGCAGATTGCTGAATATTTACATTCTTTTAATCTGTTTGTCAGAGCCTGGGGTAGCTGGCAGCAGAGTGCTGCACCTTGCTTGAGGCCATTCGCTCATGAATACATCATTTCAATCGAGTTCGCATCAAATCGGGGAATATCTACACGATTCAAACCTGCTCGTGGCAGCATGCGGTAGCTTGCAGCAGAGTGCTGCACCTTGTTTAAAGCCATTTGCACTTGAAAAACTCATTTCGCTCGTGTTGGCAGCAGTTCGCGGAATATGTAAACACTTCAAATCTGCTCGTCGGAGCCTGCAGTAGCTGGCAGCAGAGTGCTGCACCTTTCTTTAAGCTATTCGCATTTAAACAATTCATTTCGCACGAGTTCGCAGTAGATCACGGATTATTTACACACTTATAATTTGCTCGTCGGAGCATGGGGTAGCTTGCAGAAGAGTGATGCAATTCGCTTTAAGCCATTCACCTTTGAATAACTCATTTCGCTCGAGTTCGCAGCAGATCGCAGAATATCTACACACTTCAAATCTGCTCGTCAGAGCATGCGGTAGCTGACGGCAGATTGCTTTGGCTTACTTAAGGCCATTCCCACTCGAATAGATCATTTCGCACGAGTTCCCAGCAGATCGCAGAATATTTCAGACTTTAAGTTTGCTTGTCGTAGCATGCAGAAGCTGGCGGCTAAGTGCTGCACGTGGTTTTAAGCCATTCGCACTTGAATGACTCATTTCGCACGAGTTCGCAGCAGATCGCAGAATACCTAGAAACCTCAAATCTGCTCGTCGCAGCACACAATAGCTGGCAGCAGAGTGATGCAATTTGTTTAAGCCAGTCGCACTTGAAAAACTTATTTCGCACGAGTTAGCAGCAGATCGCAGATTCTCTACACACTTTAACTCGTCTCGTCCGAGCTTGCTGCAGCTTGCAGCAGAGTGCTGTACCATGTTTTAAGCCATTCGAACTTAAATAACTCATTTCGGACGACTTCGCCGCAGATAGCAGAATATTTTTACACTTCAAGTCAGCTCGTCCCAGCTTGCTGTAGCTGGCAGCCGAGTGCAGCACCTTGCTGTTTGCCACTCACACTTTCATAATTCATTTCGCTCGAGTTCGCAGCCGATTGTGGAATATCTAGACACTTTAAGTCATCTCGTCCCAGCGTGTAGTTGCTGGGAGCAGAGTGATTCAATTTGTTTTAGGCCATTCGCACTTGAATAACTCATTTCACACCAGTTCGCAGCAGATGGCGGAATATCTACAGACTTTTAAATCTGCTTTTCGAAGAGTGCAGTAGCAGGCAGATGAGTGCTGCGCCTTGTTTTGGGCCATTCGCCCTTAATAACTCATTTCGCACGAGTTCGCAGCTGATTGCGGAATATCTACACGTTTCAAACCTGCTCGTGGCAGCATGCGGTAGCTTGCAGCAGAGTGCTGCACCTTGTTTAAAGCCATTTCGCACGTAAATAACACGTTTCGCACGAGTTTGGCAGCAGTTCGCGGAATATGTAAACACTTCAAATCTGCTCGTCGGAGCCTGCAGTAGCTGGCAGCAGAGTGCTGCACCTTTCTTTAAGCTATTCGCATTTAAACAATTCATTTCGCACGAGTTCGCAGTAGATCACGGATTATTTACACACTTATAATTTGCTCGTCGGAGCATGGGGTAGCTTGCAGAAGAGTGATGCAATTCGCTTTAAGCCATTCACTTTTGAATAACTCATTTCGCTCGAGTTCGCAGCAGATCGCAGAATATCTACACACTTCAAATCTGCTCGTCAGAGCATGCGGTAGCTGACGGCAGATTGCTTTGGCTTACTTAAGGCCATTCCCACTCGAATAGATCATTTCGCACGAGTTCCCAGCAGATTGTGGAATATCTACACACTTTAAATCTGCTTGTCGTAGCGTGGGGTAGCAGGAAGCTGAGTGCGGCACCTTGTTTTAACCCATTTCCACTTGAATACCTCATTTCGCACGACTTCGCATGGGATCGCGGATTATCTACACACCTTAAATCTCCGTGTCACGGGGTGCTGTAGCTCGCAGCAGACTGCTGCACCTTCTTTTAGGCTATTCGCAATTGAATAACCCATTTCGTTTGAGTTCGCAGCAGTTCGCAGAATATGTAGACACTTTTAATCTGCTCGTCGGTGCGTGTGAGAGGTGACAGAAGGTTGATGCAATTAGTTTTAAGCCATTAGCACTTGAATAACTCTTTTCGCATGAGTTCGCAGCAGATCGTGGAATATCTACCAACTTTCAATCAGCGTGTTGGAACGTGGAGTCGCTGGCAGCTGAGCGCTGCACCTTGTTTTAGTCCATTCGCACTTAAATAGATCAGTTCGCACGAGTTCGCTGATGATCGCGGAATATTTTTACACTTCAAATCTGCTCGTCGTACCGTGCGGTAGCTGGCAGCAGAGTGCTGCACCTTGTTAAAAGCCATTCGCACTTGACTAACTCATTTCGTACGAGCTAGCACCTGATTGCGGAATATCTAGACACATCAAATCTGCTTGTCACAGCCTGCGGTAGCTGGCAGCAGAGTGCTTCACCTTTTTTAAGCCAATCGAACTTGAATAACTCATTTCGCACGAGTTAGCTGCAGATCACGGAATATTTTCACACTTTAAATTAGCTCGTCGCAGTGTGCGGTCACTTGGTGCAAAGTGCTGCACCTTGCTTTAAGCATCTTGCACTTCAATTATTCATTTCGTACGAGTTCGTGGCAGATTGCTGAATATTTACATTCTTTTAATCTGTTTGTCAGAGCCTGGGGTAGCTGGCAGCAGAGTGCTGCACCTTGCTTGAGGCCATTCGCTCATGAATACATCATTTCAATCGAGTTCGCATCAAATCGGGGAATATCTACACGATTCAAACCTGCTCGTGGCAGCATGCGGTAGCTTGCAGCAGAGTGCTGCAGATTGTTTAAAGCCATTTGCACTTGAAAAACTCATTTCGCTCGTGTTGGCAGCAAGTTCGCGGAATATGTAGACACTTCAAATCTGCTCGTCAGAGCCTGCAGTAGCTGGCAGCAGATTGCTGCTTCTTTCTTTAAGCTATTGGCACTTCAATAATTCATTTCGCACGAGTTAGCCGCAGATCTCAGACTATCTATGCGGTTTAAATCTGCTCGTCGCAGCGAGCAGTCTCTGACAGCACAGTGCTGCACCTAGCGTTAAGCCATTCACCCTTGAATAACTCATTTCGCTCGAGTTCGCAGCAGATCGCAGAATATCTACACACTTCAAATATGCTCGTCAGAGCGTGCGGTAGCTGACGGCAGATTGCTGCACCTTGCTTGAGTCCATTCCCACTCGAATAGATCATTTCGCACGAGTTCGCAGCAGATTGCAGAATATTTTCAGACTTCAAATTTGCTTATCGTAGCGAGCAGAAGCTGGCAGCTGAGTGCTACACCTGGTTTTAAGCCATTTGCACTTGAATGACTCATTTTGCACGAGTTCGCAGCAGATCGCAGAATACCTAGAAACTTCAAATCTGCTCGGTGCAGCCCACAATAGCTGGCAGCAGAGTGATGCAATTTGGTTTAAGCCATTCGCACCTAAATAACTTATTTGGCACGAGTTAGCAGCAGATCGCAGATTCTCTACACACTTTAAATCGTCTCGTCGGAGCTTGATGCAGCTGGCAGCAGAGTGCTGCACCTTGTTTTAAGCCATTCGGACTTAAATAACTCATTTCGGACGAGTTCGCCTCAGATAGCTGAATATTTTCACACTTCAAGTCAGCTTGTCCCAGCTTGCTGTAGCTGGCAGCCGAGTGCAGCACCTTGCTTTATGCCACTCACACTTTAATAATTCGTTTCGCTCGAGTTCCCAGCAGATCGCTGAATATCTAGACACTTTATGTCATCTCGTCCCAGCGTGCAGTAGCTGGGAGCAGAGTGATTCAATTTGTTTTACGCCATTCGCACTTGATTAACTCCTTTTGCACGAGTTCGCAGCAGATCGCAGATTATCTACACACTTTTAATCAGCTCGTCGCAGCAAGCAGTTTCTGGCAGCACAGTGCTGCACCCAGCATTAGGCAATTCACCCTTGAATAACTCATTTCGTACGAGTTGGCAGCATTTTGCGGAATATGTAGACACTTTTAATCTGCTCGTCGGAGCATGTGGTACCTAGCAGCAGAGTGATGCAATTTGTTTTAAGCCGTTCGCACTTGAATACCTCATTTCACACGAGTTTTCAGCAGATGGCAGAATATCTACAGACTTTAAATCTGCTTTTCCAAGCCTGCGGTAGCTGGCAGCTGTGTGCTGCACCTTGTTTTAGGCCATTCGCCCTTAAATAACTCATTTCGCACGAGTTTACAGCAAATTGCGGAATATCTACACGATTCAAACCTGCTCGTGGCAGCATGTGGTAGCTTGCAGCAGAGTCCTGCACCTTGTTTTAAGCCATTCCCAATTGAAAAACTCATTTCGCTCTAGTTGGTAGCAGTTTGCGGAATACATAGACACTTCAAATCTGCTCGTCGGTGTGTGAGGTATCTGGCAGCAGAGTGCTGCACCGTTCTTTAAGCTATTCGCATTTCAATAATTCATTTCGCACGAGTTCGCAGCAGATTGCAGATTATCTACACACCTTTAATCTCCTCGTCACAGCGAGCAGTATCCGGCAGCTGAGTGCTGCACCTTGTTTTAGGCCATTCGCCCTCAATAACTCATTTCGAACGAGTTCGCAGCGGATTGCAGAATATCTACAAGTTTCAAACCTCCTCGTGGCAGCATGCGGTAGCTTGCGGCAGAGTGCCGCACCTTGTTTTAAGCCATTCGCACTAGAAAAATTTATTTCGTTCGAGTTGGCAGCAGTTCGCGGAATATGTAAACACTTCAAATCTGCTCGTCGGAGCCTGCAGTAGCTGGCAGAAGAGTGCTGCACCTTTCTTTAAGCTATTCGCACATCAATAATTCATTTCGCACGAGTTCACAGCAGATCACGGATTATCTACACACTTATAATTTGCTCGTCGGAGCATGGGGTAGCTTGCAGAAGAGTGATGCAATTCGCTTTAAGCCATTCGCATTTGAATAACTCATTTCGCACGAGTTAGCAGCACATTGTGGAATATCTACACACTTTAAATCTGCTCGTCGGAGCGTGCAGTAGCTGGCTGCAGAGTGCCCCACCTTGTTTTAAGCCGTTCGCACTTGAATACCTCATTTCGCACGACGTCGCATGGGATCGCGGACTATCTATACACTTTAAATCTCCGTGACGCACCGTGCTGTAGCTCGCAGCAGAGTGCTGCACCTTCTTTTAGGCTATTCGCAATTGAATAACTCATTCCGTTCGAGTTCGCAGCAGTTCGCGGAACACGTAGACACTTTTAATCTGCTCGTCGGTGCTTGTGAGAGCTGACAGAAGGTTTATGCAATTTCTTTTAAGCCATTAGCACTTGAATAACTCTTTTCGCACGACTTCGCAGCAGATCGTGGAATATCTACAGACTTTTAATCAGCTTGTCGGAACGTGCAGTAGCTGGCAGCAGAGTGCTGTACCTTGTTAAAAGCCATTCACACTTGACTAACTCATTTCGTACGAGCTAGCAGCTGATCGCCGAATATCCAGAAATATCAAATCTGCTCGTCCCAGCTTGCGGTAGCTGGCAGCAGAGTGCTGCACCTTGTTTTAGGCCATTCGCCCTAAATAACTCGTTTCGCACGAGTTCGCAGCTGATTGCGGAATATTTTCACACTTCAAATCAGTTCGTCGCAGTGTGAGGTCGCTGGGTACAGAGTGCTGCACCTTGCTTTAAGCAACTTGCACTTCAACAATTCGTTTCGCACGAGTTCGCAGCAGATTGCAGAATATTTACATACTTTGAATCAGCTCGCCGGAGCATGTGGAAGCTTGCAGAAGAGTGATGCAATTTTTTTTAAATCATTCAAATTTGAATGACTCATTTCGCACCAGTTTACAGCATATTGTGGTATGTCTACACACTTTAAATATGCTTATCGGAGCGTGTGGCAGCTGGCAGCTAAGTGCCGCACTATGTTTAAAGCCATTCGCTCTTGAATACCTCATTTCGCACGACTTCGCAGCAGATCGCGGATTATCTACACACTTTAAATCTCCTTGACACACCTGGCTGTAGCTGGCAACAGAGTGCTGCACCTTCATTTAGGCCATTTGCAATTGAATAACTCATTGGTTTGAGTTCGCAGCAGTTCGCGGAATATGAACACTTTTTAATCTGCTCGTCGGTGCGTGTGAGAGCTGACGGAAGGTTGATGCAATTTGTTTTAAGCAATTAGCACTTGAATAACTCTTTTCGCATGACTTCGCAGCAAATCGTGGAATATCTACCGACTTTTAATTAGCTTATCGGAACGTGCAGTAGCTGGCAGCTGAGTGCTGCACCTTGTTTTAAGCCGTTCGCACTTGAATACCTCATTTCGCACGACGTCGCATGGAATCGCGGATGATCTACACACTTTAAATCTCCGTGACACACCGTGCTGTAGCTCACAGCAGAGTGCTGCACCTTCTTTTAGGCTATACGCAATTGAATAACTCATTCTGTTCGAGTTCGCAGCAGTTCGCGGAACATGTAGACACTATTAATCTGCTCGTCGTTGCTTGTGAGAGTTGACAGAAGGTTGATGCAATTTGTTTTAAGCCATTAGCACTTGAATAACTCTTTTCGCATGACTTCGCAGCAAATCTTGGAATATCTACCGACTTTTAATTAGCTTATCGGAACGTGCAGTAGCTGGCAGCTGAGTGCTGCACCTTGTTAAAAGCCATTCGCACTTGACTAACTTATTTCGAACGAGCTAGCGGCTGATCGCGGAATATCTAGAAATATCAAATCTTCTCGTCCAAGCTTGTGGTAGCTGGCAGCAGAGTGCTTCACCTTTTTTTAAGCCAATCGAACTTTAATAACTTATTTCGCACGAGTTAGCTGCGGATAGCTGAATATCTTTACACTTCAAGTCAGCTCGTCCCAGCTTGCTGTAGCTGGCAGCCGAGTGCAGCACCTTGCTTTATGCCACTCACACTTCAATAATTCATTTAGCTCGAGTTCGCAGCAGATCGCAGAATATCTAGACACTTTAAGTCTTCTCGCCCCAGCGTGCGGTAGCTTGTCAGCAGAGTGATTCAATTTGTTTTATGCCATTCGCACTTGATTAACTCCTTTCGCAAGAGTTCGCAGCAGATTGCAGATTATCTACACACCCTTAATCTCCTCGTCACAGCTAGCAGTATCCGGCAGCTGAGTGCTGCACCTTGTTTTAAGCAATTCGCCCTTTAAAAACTCATTTTGCACGAGTTCGCAGTGGATTGCAGAATATCTACACGTTTCAAACCTGCTCGTGGCAGTATGCGGTAGCTTGCAGCAGAGTGCTGCACTTTGTTTTAGGCCATTCGCACAAGAAAAATTCATTTCGTTGGAGTTGGCAGCGGTTCGCGGAATATGAAAACACTTCAAATCTGCTCGTCGGAGCCTGCAGTAGCTGGCAGCAGAGTGCTGCACCTTTCTTAAAGCTATTCGCACTTCAATAATTCATTTCGCACGAGTTCGCAGCAGATCACGGATTATCTACACACTTATAATTTGCTCGTTGGAGCATCGGGTAGCTTGCAGAAGAGTGATGTAATTCGCTTTAAGCCATTCGCATTTGAATAACTCATTTCGCACGAGTTCGCAGCAGATCGCAGAATAACTAAAAAACCTCAAATCTGATCGTCGCAGCACGCAATAGCTGGCAGCAGAGTGATGCAATTTGGTTTAAGCCAATCGCACTTGAAAAACTTATTTCGCACGAGTTAGCAGCAGATCGCAGATTCTCTACACACTTTAACTCGTTTCGTCCGAGCTTGCTGCAGCTTGCAGCAGAGTGCTGTACCTTTTTTAAGCCATTCGAACTTTTCGCCAAACAGCAGAATAGCAGAAATTTTTTAATACTTCAACGTCAGCTCGTCCCAGCTGCTGTAGATGGCAGCGCGACGTGCAGCACCGTGTGTTTGTGACACTTCACACTTCACTAATGTCATTTCGCTCGAGCTGTTCGTCAGCCAGATCGTGTTTAATATTTAGACACTTTAATGGTCAGTCTCGTCCCAGCAGGTAGTGCAGGGGGCGAGAGTGATTCAATTTGTTTAGGCCTGTTCGCAAATGAATAACCTCATGTCACACCAGTAGCAGAAGATGGCGGAATATCTACTCAGACTTTCAAATGTTGCTTTTACGAAGAGTGGCGGAGGATAGCTGGCAGATGAGTGCTGAGCCTTGTTGCTGGCTACATTCGCCCTTACTAAACTCAGTTTAGCACGAGTTGTGCCAGTGATTTGCGGAATAATCTACATCGTTTCAAACCTGATCGTGGCAGCAGCGCGGTAGCATGCAGCAGGAGTGCTGCACATTGGTTTTGTAAGCCATTCGCACTTGAAAAACCTTTCATTCGTTCGAGTTGGCAGAGGGGCGTGGGGAGCTTCGAATATGTAAACAATTTCAAATTGCACTCGTCGGAGCCTCCAGTAGCTGGCAGCAGAGTGCGGGCAACTTCCTAAAAGCTTTTATTCGCACTCAATACTTTCATTCATTTACGATGCAGTGCGCAAGACCGATTAATTTCGGAGTCTGACTCAACACCTATAATTTGCTCGTAGGCGCAGCGGGTCATCTGGCAGACAGAGTCGATTGCAATTCGCTTTACATTGCATATTCGACCATTGACATAAATCATTTCGCCAGAGTTTCGCAGAGCAAGTGGACATCTAAACACTGTAAATATGTCTCGTTTGTTGCGGAGCGGGCACCCTTGTTGTTGTTATGCAGGAAGTATGAGTGCATTTGACTATTAACACTCCCGTTGAACCATTTGCACTGACGACCTCATTCGCACGATTCCCTGGAGCTGAGGATATCATCTACACACCTTTTAAATATTCCGTTTCACGGGTTGCTGTTATTCGTACGGCAGCAGACCGTGCTGCACCTTCTGTATGTAAGCGTCTAGTCTCGCAATTGATAACCCATTATCGTTTTGAGTTCGCAGCAGTTCGCGGATGTATATGTGACACCTTTTAATCTGCACTCGGGTGCTGCGTGTGAGAGGTGACAGAAGTTGATGCAATTTGTTTTTAAGCCATTAGCACCACTTTGAATAACCCTTTTCGCATGACTTCGCAAGCAGATCGTGGACTATTCTACCAACTTTCCATCAGCTTGTTGGAACGTGAGCTCGAGCTGGCAGCTGAGTTGCCTTGCATTGTCGTTTTAGCCATCTGCGCAACTAAATACATCAGTTCGCACGAGTTCGCTGATGATCGCGGAATATTTTACACTTCAAATACTTGCTCGTCGTATCCGTGCGGTGCTGGCAGCAGAGTGGCTGCACCTTGTAAAAGCCATTCGCACTTGACAGTAACTCATTTCGGTACGATCTTAGCAGCGGATTGCGGAATATACCTGAGACACATCAAATCTGCTCGTCACAGCCTGCGGTAGCTGCCGCAGCAGAGCTGCTTCACCTTTTTAAAGCAATTCGAAATACTTGAAAAACTCATTTCCGCACACCTTCTTTAGCACTAGCAGCTCCAGGATATAATTCTACATGACTTTAAATTAGATCGTTCGCAGTGTGCCGGTTCACTTGGTGCTAAGTTGCTGGCCCTTTATCTTTAGAGCATATCCTTTAGCACCGCCTTCAACATTCATTTCGTTTCTTACAGAGTCTCAAAAGTGAGACTTGCTTCATATCTACATTCTCTTAATCTGTGTTGATCCACCAGCCTGGGCTAGCTGGCGCAGAGTGCTGCACCTGCTTGAGGACCCCACCCACTTCGCGTCATGATACCTATCTTTTCAAATCGATGTTCGCAGATCAAATCGGGAAGGATAATCTACACGATTCAAACGATGCTCGTTCACCGACTGACGGCAGGGCATACCCGGTAGCCTTGCAAGAGAGATGCTGCAGATTTTGTTTAAGAGTGTTGTGCACCTTGAAAAACTCTTTTCACGCTCCCGTGTTGGTAAGCAGGAGTTCGCGGAATATGTAGACACTTCAAATCTGATCGTCATGAGCCATAGCGGTCGCTTGCAGCATAATTGGCTGCGCTACCCGTTCCTTCTCTCTTAAGCATTGGCCTAAATCAATTATTCATCTTGCACCTGGTACTTAGCTCGAGATCGTCAAGACTACTATAGTCTGGCGTTAAATCTGCTCGGCGCGCGAGAGAGTCATAGGCTCTTACAGCCCCAGTTCTCTGAGCAGCCTAGCGTTAATGCTCATTCACCAACCGACCGTTGAAACACACTTAGGTCCGCTCGAGATTCCGAGGCGAAGGACAGATCGGCAGAATATACGGCACACTTCAATCTGCTCGTTAGAAGCGGTGCGCGTAGCTTGAACTGCATGAGTGAGCTGACCCTTTTATGCTTTGGTACATTTCCCCGGCTCTGGAAATAGATTCCTCTTCGGCACGAGTTCGCAGCAGATCAGCAGCATATGTTTCATACTTCAATTTTGGTATTCAGTAGCGTGCAGGAAGCTGAGCATGGCGGTTATCAACTACCATCCCTGTTAAAAAAGCCCATTTCGCACATGTGAATTTTGTTATCATTTGCCACGTAGCTGGCCCCAGCAGCAGCATCGCCAGAATTACCCATAATAACTTCAAATTCTGCCTCGGAGTGCAGCCCAGACAATAGATGGCAGCCAGAGTTAGGCAATTGGGTTTCAGTGCCCTTCGAACTCTAAATAATTATAATTTTCAGACAACTGATTTCGATCAGCAGATCGCAGAATTCTTTTTTTTTTTTCGATTTCACACTTTAAATCGTCTCGTCGGATCTGATGCAGTGGCAGCAGAGTGTGCACCTGTTTAACCCTTTGCACTTAACAAACCTCCTTTGCTCGTGTATTTGGCAGCAGGAGCGGAATACGTAGACACTTCAAAGTCTGCTCGTCGGAGCATGCTGTAGCTGGCAGCAGAGTGCAGCACTGTTCTTATAAGCTACTTTGCACTTTAATAAAACATTTCGCAAGAGTTCGCAGCAGATCGCAGAATATCTAGACACTTTAATCTCCTCGTCCCAGCGTGCAGTATCTGGGCAGCTGAGTGCTGATTCATTTGTTTTAGGCCATTCTCCCTTGATTAACTCATTTCGCACGAGTTCGCAGCGGATTGCGGATTATCTACACGTTTCAAATCATGCTCGTGGCAGCGATGCGGTTTGCTTGCAGCACGAGTGCTGCACCTTGTATTTAAGCCATTTGCACCCTTGAAATAAACTCATTTTCGTTCGAGTTGGCAGCAGTTCGCGGAATATGTAGACACTTTTAAATCTGCTCGTCGGAGCCTGCAGTATCTGGCAGCAGAGTGCTGCACATTTGTTTTTAAGCTATTCGCACCTGAATACTCATTTCGCACGAGTTTGCAGCAGATGCACGATTATCTACACACTTTATAATCTGCTCGTCGTAAAGCATGCGGTAGCTTGCAGATGAGTGATGCACTTGCTTTTAGGCCATTCGCACTTTGAAATAACTCATTTTCGCACGAGTTTCACAGCAGATTGCGGAATATCTACACGATTCAAACCTGCTCGTCGCAGCATGTGGTAGCATGCAGCTGAGTGCTGCACCTTGTTTTAAGCCATTTCGCAATTGAAAAACCTCATTTCGCTCGACTGGCTATGGGATCGCGGATTATCTACACACTTTAAATCTGCTCGTGACAGCGTGTGAGGTATCTGGCAGCAGAGTGCTGCACCGTTCTTTTAAGCTATTCGCAATTTTAATAATTCATTTCTTTCGAGTTCGCAGCAGATTGCGGATTATCTACACACCTATTAATCTGCTCGTCGATGCAGCGAGCAGTATCCGACAGCTGAGTGATGCACCTTTGTTTTAAGCCATTCAGCCCTTGAATAACTCATTTCGAACGAGTTTGCAGCAGATCGTGCAGAATATCTGCAAGTTTCAAACACCTCGTCGGCAGCGTGCAGCAGCTGGCGGCAGAGTGCTGCACCTTGTTTTAAGCCATTTGCACTGAAAAATTATCATTTCGTTCACGAGTTCGCTGCAGTTCGCAGGGAATATGTTTCACACTTCAAATCTGCTCGTCGTAGCGTGCGGTAGCTGGCAGCAGAGTGCTGCACCTTGTTAAAAGCCATTCGCACATCAATAATTCATTTCGTACGAGTTCAGCAGCTGATCGCGGATTATCTACACACTTATAATCTGCTCGTCGCAGCATGCGGGTAGCTGGCAGCAGAGTGATGCAACTTTCGCTTTTAAGCCATTCTGCATTTGAATAACTCATTTCGCACGAGTTAGCAGCACATTGCGGAATATCTACACACTTTAAATCTAGCTCGTCGCAGCGTGCAGTAGCTGGCTGCAGAGTGCCCCACCTTGTTTTTAAGCCGTTCGCACTTGAATACCTCATTTTCGCATCGACGTCGCATGGGATCGTGGCCTCGCAGCAGAGTGCTGCACCTTCTCTTAGGCTATTCGCACTTGAATAACTCATTTCGTTCGAGTTCGCAGCAGTTCGCGGAACATGTAGACACTTTTTATCTGCTCGTCGGTGCTTGTGAGAGCTGACAGAAGATGATGCAATTTCTTTTAAGCCATTAGCACTTGAATAACTCTTTTTCTCACGACTTCGCAGCAGATCGTGGAATATCTACAGACTTTTAATCAGCTTGTCGGAACGTGCAGTAGCTGGCAGCAGAGTGCTGTACCTTGTTAAAGCCATTCACACTTGACTAACTCATTTCGTACGAGCTAGCAGCTGATCGCCGAATATCCAGAAATATCAAATCTGCTCGTCCCAGCTTGCGTAGCTGGCAGCAGAGTGCTGCACCTTGTTTTTAGGCCATTCGCCCTAAATAACTCGTTTCGCACGAGTTCGCAGCGGATTGCGGAATATTTTCACACTTCAAATCAGTTCGTCGCAGTGTGAGGTCGCTGGGACAGAGTGCTGCACCTTGCTTTAAGCAACTTGCACTTCAACAATTCGTTTCGCACGAGTTCGCAGCAGATTGCAGAATATTTACATACTTTAAATCAGCTGGCCGGAGCATGTGGTAGCTTTCAGAAGAGTGATGCAATTTTTTAAATCATTCAAATTTGAATGACTCATTTCACCAGTTTACAGCATATTGTGGTATGTCTACACACTTTAAATATGCTTATCGGAGCGTGAGCAGCTGGCAGCTAAGTGCCGCACTATGTTTTTAAAGCCATTCGCACTTGTATACCTCATTTCGCACGACTTCGC
Organism: Cristatella mucedo; assembly: GCA_009760855.2. Taxonomy (NCBI): domain Eukaryota; kingdom Metazoa; phylum Bryozoa; class Phylactolaemata; family Cristatellidae; genus Cristatella; species Cristatella mucedo. The sequence continues at coordinate 45,030 of WPIO01000290.1, forward strand.
AGCAGATCGCGGATTATCTACACACTTTAAGTCTCCTTGACACACCTGGCTGTAGCTGGCAGACAGAGTGCTGCACCTTCATTTTAGGCCATTTGCAATAGAATAACTCATTTGGTTTGAGTTCGCAGCAGTTCGCGGAATATGAACACTTTTTAATCTGCTCGTCGGTGCGTGTGAGAGCTGACGGAAGGTTGATGCAATTTGTTTCAAGCAATTAGCACTTGAATAACTCTTTTTCGCATGACTTCGCACCAAATCGTGGTATATCTACCGACTTTCAATCTGCTTATCGGAACGTGCAGTAGCTGGCAGCTGAGTGCTGCACCTTGTTTTAAGCCGTTCGCACTTGAATACCTCATTTTTCGCACGACGTCGCATGGGATCGCCGATGATCTGCACACTTTAAATCTCCGTGACACACCAGTGCTGTAGCTCACAGCAGAGTGCTGCACCTTCTTTTTAGGCTATACGCAATTGAATAACTCATTTCTGTTCGAGTTCGCAGCAGTTTGCGGAACATGTACACACTTTTTAATCTGCTCGTCGTTGCTTGTGAGAGCTGACAGAAGGTTGATGCAATTTGTTTTAAGCCATTAGCACTTGAATAACTCTTTTCGCATGACTTCGCAGCAAATCGTGGAATATCTACCGACTTTTAGTCAGCTTATCGGAACGTGCAGTAGCTGGCAGCTGAGTGCTGCACCTTGTTAAAAAGCATTCGCACTTGACTAACTCATTTCGAGACGAGCTAGCAGCTGATCGCGGAATATCTAGAAATATCAAATCTTCTCGTCCAAGCTTGTGGTAGCTGGCAGCAGAGTGCTTCACCTTTTTAAGCCAATCGAACTTTAATAACTTATTTCGCACGAGTTAGCTGCGGATAGCTGAATATCTTTACACTTCAAGTCAGCTCGTCCCAGCTTGCTGTAGCTGGCAGCCGAGTGCAGCACCTTGCTTTATGCCAGTCACACTTCAATACTTCATTTCGCTCGAGTTCGCAGCAGATCGCGAAATATCTCAGACACTTTAATCATCTCTCCCTGGTTGCTCGTTCATGGGAGCAGAGTGATCAATTTGTTTTTAAGCCATTCGTCACTTGAGTAACTCCATTTGCACACGTGTTGGCAGCAGATGGCAGAATATCTACAGACGGTAAAATCTGCTTTTCGAATCCATGCGGTAGCTGGGCATCACATTGTTGCACCTTGGTTTTTTAAGCCAATCACCCTTGAATAACATCCATTTCGTACGAGTTAGCCAGCTTTGGCGGAATAAGTATACATGTTGTTAATCTGCTCTATGGCGCCCTGCCTGTACCTAGCCGCATGAGTGATGCCCAACTTGGTTTTTTTAAGCCATGTGATCAATTCACAACCTCCATTTCGTTCCGAGTTTAGCAGCAGTTCGCTGAGATATGTTACACCTTTAAATCGTCTCGTCGGAGCGTACCGCAGCTGGCAGCAGAGTGCTTACACCTTGTCTTTAATCCATTCGAACCTCAAATAACTCATTTCGCCCAAGTTTCCACGTTAGATCAGGCATAATATTTAAACTATTACAGTCAGCTCGTCTGAGCATGGGGTAGCTTGCAGAAGAGTACTGTCATCCAATTTAAGCCAGTCCCCTTGATTTAACTCATTTCGCTCGAGTTCTCAGCGGGATCGCAGAATATTGCAGACTTCAAATTTTGCGTTCTCGTACTCACAACTCTGGCCAGCTGAGTGCTGCACTGGTTTTAGCAATTCGCCTTGAATGACTCATTTTCCACGAGTTCGCAGCAGATCACGAATTACCTGAAACGTCAAATCTGGCTTGTAGCATCATGCGAATACTGGCAGCAGAAGTGATCAATTTTGGTTTAAGCCTTCGCCTTGAATCACTAGTTCGCACGAGTTAGCAGCAGATCGCAGAATTCTCTGCACGCTTTAAAATCGGCTCGTGAACGTGAGCAGCTGGCAGGAAGTGCGCACCTTTTTGGTTTTATGCCATTCGACACTGAATTACTCCTTTCATAAGAATTCGCATGCAGATTAGCTGATATCTATCACACTGTTTACTCAGCTCGTCCCCAGCGAGCTTGTCTCTGTCAGCACAGTGCTGATCCTGGCTTTAACCTTCACCCACTTCAATACTCCCTTTCGTACGAGTGCGCAGCAGATTTCGCAAAATTATTTAGACACTTTTAAAATCTTCGGTCCCTTCGTGCAGTACTGGGAGCAGATTGATTCACTTTGTTGTTTCCGCCATTCGCACTTGATTACTCCTTTTTCAAGAGTTCGCAGCAGGTAGCAGAATTAGCTACACACTTTTAATCATCTCGTCCCCGCGACGTCCTCTTAGGCAGCACAGTGCGTCACCGTACATAACCATTCACTTGAATACTCATTTCTTACGAGTTCGCCGCAGTTTGTGCAGAATATCGAGACAACTTTAAATCTGGCCGTCGGAGCCTGCTGTACTAGCAGCAGAAAGTGATGCAATTTGTTTTAAGCCCATTCGCACTTGAATAACCCTTTCGCAACGAGTTGGCAGCAGATGGTTTGATATCTACAGCTTTAAATCTGCTTTTCGAAGGCGTGCGGAGCTGGCAGCTGAGTGCTGCTCCTTCTTTACCTTCGCCTCAATAACTCATTTTCTGCACGAGTTTCTGCAGCGGATTGCGGAATATCTAACGTTTCAAACCTGCTCGGGCAGCATGCTGTAGCTTGCATCTAGTGCTGCACCTGTTTTTAAGCCATGCGCACTTGAAAAACTCATTCGTTTGAGTTGGCATCGGTTCGCGGAATAATGTAACAATTCAACTCTGCTCCGTCGTAAGCGCTGCAGTACTTGCAGCAGAGTGCTGTCAACTTTCTTAAAGCTATTCGCCTTGAATATTTTATTTCGCACCTCGAGTGTCCGCAGCAGACAACAGAATATCTTACACACTGTCAAGTCTGCTTTCGTCAGAGCATGCGGTATCTTGACGGAAGAGTGATGCAATGGCTTAATTACAGGCCGATTCGCATTCGAATAGATCATTTCGCACGACGTTCGCAGCAGATTGTGGAATATCCTACACACTTTAAATCTGCTTGTCCGCTAGAGGGGGGTAGCAAGGAAGCTGAGTGTGCGGCCCCACCTTGTTTTTTTAACACATTTACACTTGAATACCTTATCTAGACACATCAAATCTGCTTGTCACAGCCTGCGGTAGCTGGCAGCAGAGTGCTTCACCTTTTTTAAGCCAATCGAACTTGAATAACTCATTTCGCACGAGTTAGCTGCAGATCACGGAATATTTTCACACTTTAAATTAGCTCGTCGCAGTGTGCGGTCACTTGGTGCAAAGTGCTGCACCTTGCTTTAAGCATCTTGCACTTCAATTATTCATTTCGTACGAGTTCGTGGCAGATTGCTGAATATTTACATTCTTTTAATCTGTTTGTCAGAGCCTGGGGTAGCTGGCAGCAGAGTGCTGCACCTTGCTTGAGGCCATTCGCTCATGAATACATCATTTCAATCGAGTTCGCATCAAATCGGGGAATATCTACACGATTCAAACCTGCTCGTGGCAGCATGCGGTAGCTTGCAGCAGAGTGCTGCAGATTGTTTAAAGCCATTTGCACTTGAAAAACTCATTTCGCTCGTGTTGGCAGCAGTTCGCGGAATATGTAGACACTTCAAATCTGCTCGTCAGAGCCTGCAGTAGCTGGCAGCAGATTGCTGCTTCTTTCTTTAAGCTATTGGCACTTCAATAATTCATTTCGCACGAGTTAGCCGCAGATCTCAGACTATCTATGCGGTTTAAATCTGCTCGTCGCAGCGAGCAGTCTCTGACAGCACAGTGCTGCACCTAGCGTTAAGCCATTCACCCTTGAATAACTCATTTCGCTCGAGTTCGCAGCAGATCGCAGAATATCTACACACTTCAAATATGCTCGTCAGAGCGTGCGGTAGCTGACGGCAGATTGCTGCACCTTGCTTGAGTCCATTCCCACTCGAATAGATCATTTCGCACGAGTTCGCAGCAGATCGCAGAATATTTTCATACTTCAAATTTGCTTATCGTAGCGTGCAGAAGCTGGCAGCTGAGTGCTACACCTGGTTTTAAGCCATTCGCACTTGAATGACTCATTTTGCACGAGTTCGCAGCAGATCGCAGAATACCTAGAAACTTCAAATCTGCTCGGTGCAGCCCACAATAGCTGGCAGCAGAGTGATGCAATTTGGTTTAAGCCATTCGAACCTAAATAACTTATTTCGCACGATTTAGCAGCAGATCGCAGATTCTCTACACACTTTAAATCGTCTCGTCGGAGCTTGATGCAGCTGGAAGCAGAGTGCTGCACCTTGTTTTAAGCCATTCGAACCTAAATAACTCATTTCGGACGAGTTTGCCACAGATAGCGGAATATTTTTACACTTCAAGTCAGCTCGTCCCAGCTTGCTGTAGCTGGCAGCCGAGTGCAGCACCTTGCTTTATGCCACTTACACTTTAATAATTCATTTCGCTCGAGTTCGCAGCAGATCGCTGAATATCTAGACACTTTATGTCATCTCGTCCCAGCGTGCAGTAGCTGGGAGCAGAGTGATTCAATTTGTTTTACGCCATTCGCACTTCATTAATTCCTTTCGCACGAGTTCGCAGCAGATCGCAGATTATCTACACACTTTTAATCAGCTCGTCGCAGCGAGCAGTTTCTGGCAGCACAGTGCTGCACCCAGCATTAAGCAATTCACCCTTGAATAACTCATTTCGTACGAGTTGGCAGCAGTTAGCGGAATATGTAGACACTTTTAATCTGCTCGTCGGAGCATGTGGTATCTAGCAGCAGAGTGATGCAATTTGTTTTAAGCCGTTCGCACCTGAATACCTAATTTCACACGAGTTCGCAGCAGATGGCAGAATATCTACAGACTTTAAATCTGCTTTTCGAAGCGTGCGGTAGCTGGCAGCTGAGTGTTGCACCTTGTTTTAGGCCATTCGCCCTTAAATAACTCATTTCGCACGAGTTTACAACAGATTGCGGAATATCTACACGATTTAAACCTGCTCGTGGCAGCATGTGGTAGCTTGCAGCAGAGTCCTGCACCTTGTTTTAAGCCATTCCCAATTGAAAAACTCATTTCGCTCTAGTTGGTAGCAGTTTGCTGAATACATAGACACTTCAAATCTGCTCGTCGGTTAGTGAGGTATCTGGCAGCAGAGTGCTGCACCGTTCTTTAAGCTATTCGCATTTCAATAATTCATTTCGCACGAGTTCGCAGCAGATTGCAGATTATCTACACACCTTTAATCTCCTCGTCACAGCGAGCAGTATCCGGCAGCTGAGTGCTGCACCTTGTTTTAGGCCATTCGCCCTCAATAACTCATTTCGAACGAGTTCGCAGCGGATTGCAGAATATCTACAAGTTTCAAACCTCCTCGTGGCAGCATGCGGTAGCTTGCAGCAGAGTGCTGCACCTTGTTTTAAGCCATTCGCACTTGAAAAACTCTTTTGTTCGAGTTGGCAGCAGTTCGCGGAATATGTAAACACTTCAAATCTGCTCGTCGGAGCCTGCAGTAGCTGGCAGCAGAGTGCTGCACCTTTCTTTAAGCTATTCGCACATCAATAATTCATTTCGCACGAGTTCACAGCAGATCACGGATTATCTACACACTTATAATTTGCTCGTCGGAGCATGGGGTAGCTTGCAGAAGAGTGATGCAATTCGCTTTAAGCCATTCGCATTTGAATAACTCATTTCGCACGAGTTAGCAGCACATTGTGGAATATCTACACACTTTAAATCTGCTCGTCGGAGCGTGCAGTAGCTGGCTGCAGAGTGCCCCACCTTGTTTTAAGCCGTTCGCACTTGAATACCTCATTTCGCACGACGTCGCATGGGATCGCGGACTATCTATACACTTTAAATCTCCGTGACGCACCGTGCTGTAGCTCGCAGCAGAGTGCTGCACCTTCTTTTAGGCTATTCGCAATTGAATAACTCATTCCGTTCGAGTTCGCAGCAGTTCGCGGAACACGTAGACACTTTTAATCTGCTCGTCGGTGCTTGTGAGAGCTGACAGAAGGTTTATGCAATTTCTTTTAAGCCATTAGCACTTGAATAACTCTTTTCGCACGACTTCGCAGCAGATCGTGGAATATCTACAGACTTTTAATCAGCTTGTCGGAACGTGCAGTAGCTGGCAGCAGAGTGCTGTACCTTGTTAAAAGCCATTCACACTTGACTAACTCATTTCGTACGAGCTAGCAGCTGATCGCCGAATATCCAGAAATATCAAATCTGCTCGTCCCAGCTTGCGGTAGCTGGCAGCAGAGTGCTGCACCTTGTTTTAGGCCATTCGCCCTAAAATAACTCGTTTCGCACGAGTTCGCAGCTGATTGCGGAATATTTTCACACTTCAAATCAGTTCGTCGCAGTGTGAGGTCGCTGGGTACAGAGTGCTGCACCTTGCTTTAAGCAACTTGCACTTCAACAATTCGTTTCGCACGAGTTCGCAGCAGATTGCAGAATATTTACATACTTTGAATCAGCTCGCCGGAGCATGTGGAAGCTTGCAGAAGAGTGATGCAATTTTTTTTAAATCATTCAAATTTGAATGACTCATTTCGCACCAGTTTACAGCATATTGTGGTATGTCTACACACTTTAAATATGCTTATCGGAGCGTGTGGCAGCTGGCAGCTAAGTGCCGCACTATGTTTAAAGCCATTCGCTCTTGAATACCTCATTTCGCACGACTTCGCAGCAGATCGCGGATTATCTACACACTTTAAATCTCCTTGACACACCTGGCTGTAGCTGGCAACAGAGTGCTGCACCTTCATTTAGGCCATTTGCAATTGAATAACTCATTTGGTTTGAGTTCGCAGCAGTTCGCGGAATATGAACACTTTTAATCTGCTCGTCGGTGCGTGTGAGAGCTGACGGAAGGTTGATGCAATTTGTTTTAAGCAATTAGCACTTGAATAACTCTTTTCGCATGACTTCGCAGCAAATCGTGGAATATCTACCGACTTTTAATTAGCTTATCGGAACGTGCAGTAGCTGGCAGCTGAGTGCTGCACCTTGTTTTAAGCCGTTCGCACTTGAATACCTCATTTCGCACGACGTCGCATGGAATCGCGGATGATCTACACACTTTAAATCTCCGTGACACACCGTGCTGTAGCTCACAGCAGAGTGCTGCACCTTCTTTTAGGCTATACGCAATTGAATAACTCATTCTGTTCGAGTTCGCAGCAGTTCGCGGAACATGTAGACACTATTAATCTGCTCGTCGTTGCTTGTGAGAGTTGACAGAAGGTTGATGCAATTTGTTTTAAGCCATTAGCACTTGAATAACTCTTTTCGCATGACTTCGCAGCAAATCTTGGAATATCTACCGACTTTTAATTAGCTTATCGGAACGTGCAGTAGCTGGCAGCTGAGTGCTGCACCTTGTTAAAAGCCATTCGCACTTGACTAACTTATTTCGAACGAGCTAGCGGCTGATCGCGGAATATCTAGAAATATCAAATCTTCTCGTCCAAGCTTGTGGTAGCTGGCAGCAGAGTGCTTCACCTTTTTTAAGCCAATCGAACTTTAATAACTTATTTCGCACGAGTTAGCTGCGGATAGCTGAATATCTTTACACTTCAAGTCAGCTCGTCCCAGCTTGCTGTAGCTGGCAGCCGAGTGCAGCACCTTGCTTTATGCCACTCACACTTCAATAATTCATTTAGCTCGAGTTCGCAGCAGATCGCAGAATATCTAGACACTTTAAGTCTTCTCGCCCCAGCGTGCGGTAGCTTGTCAGCAGAGTGATTCAATTTGTTTTATGCCATTCGCACTTGATTAACTCCTTTCGCAAGAGTTCGCAGCAGATTGCAGATTATCTACACACCCTTAATCTCCTCGTCACAGCTAGCAGTATCCGGCAGCTGAGTGCTGCACCTTGTTTTAAGCAATTCGCCCTTAAAAACTCATTTTGCACGAGTTCGCAGTGGATTGCAGAATATCTACACGTTTCAAACCTGCTCGTGGCAGTATGCGGTAGCTTGCAGCAGAGTGCTGCACTTTGTTTTAGGCCATTCGCACAAGAAAAATTCATTTCGTTGGAGTTGGCAGCGGTTCGCGGAATATGAAAACACTTCAAATCTGCTCGTCGGAGCCTGCAGTAGCTGGCAGCAGAGTGCTGCACCTTTCTTAAAGCTATTCGCACTTCAATAATTCATTTCGCACGAGTTCGCAGCAGATCACGGATTATCTACACACTTATAATTTGCTCGTTGGAGCATCGGGTAGCTTGCAGAAGAGTGATGTAATTCGCTTTAAGCCATTCGCATTTGAATAACTCATTTCGCACGAGTTCGCAGCAGATCGCAGAATAACTAAAAAACCTCAAATCTGATCGTCGCAGCACGCAATAGCTGGCAGCAGAGTGATGCAATTTGGTTTAAGCCAATCGCACTTGAAAAACTTATTTCGCACGAGTTAGCAGCAGATCGCAGATTCTCTACACACTTTAACTCGTTTCGTCCGAGCTTGCTGCAGCTTGCAGCAGAGTGCTGTACCTTTTTTTAAGCCATTCGAACTTAAATTACTCATTTCGGACGAGTTCGCCGCAGATAGCAGAATATTTTTACACTTCAAGTCAGCTCGTCCCAGCTTGCTGTAGCTGGCAGCCGAGTGCAGCACCTTGCTGTTTGCCACTCACACTTTCATAATTCATTTCGCTCGAGTTCGCAGCAGATCGTGGAATATCTAGACACTTTAAGTCATCTCGTCCCAGCAGGTAGTTGCTGGGAGCAGAGTGATTCAATTTGTTTTAGGCCATTCGCACTTGAATAACTCATTTCACACCAGTTCGCAGAAGATGGCGGAATATCTACAGACTTTAAATCTGCTTTTCGAAGAGTGCGGTAGCTGGCAGATGAGTGCTGAGCCTTGTTTTGGGCCATTCGCCCTTAATAACTCATTTCGCACGAGTTCGCAGCTGATTGCGGAATATCTACACGTTTCAAACCTGCTCGTGGCAGCATGCGGTAGCATGCAGCAGAGTGCTGCACCTTGTTTTAAGCCATTCGCACTTGAAAAACTCATTTCGTTCGAGTTGGCAGAGGTTCGCTGAATATGTAAACAATTCAAATCTGCTCGTCGGAGCCTGCAGTAGCTGGCAGCAGAGTGCTGCAACTTTCCTAAAGCTATTCGCACTTCAATAATTCATTTCGCTGGAGTGCCCAGCAGATCACGGATTATCTACACACCTATAATTTGCTCGTCGGAGCATGGGGTATCTTGCAGAAGAGTGATGCAATTCGCTTTAAGCCATTCGCATTTGAATAACTCATTTCGCACGAGTTCGCAGCAGATTGTGGAATATCTACACACTTTAAATCTGCTTGTCGGAGCGTGGGGTAGCAGGAAGCTGAGTGCAGCACCTTGTTTTAACCCATTTGCACTTGAATACCTCATTTCGCACGACTTCACATGGGATCGCGGATTATCTACACACCTTAAATCTCCGTGTCACACCGTGCTGTAGCTCGCAGCAGACTGCTGCACCTTCTTTTAGGCTATTCGCAATTGAATAACCCATTTCGTTTGAGTTCGCAGCAGTTCGCGGAATATGTTGACACTTTTAATCTGCTCGTCGGTGCGTGTGAGAGGTGACAGAAGGTTGATGCAATTTGTTTTAAGCCATTAGCACTTGAATAACTCTTTTCAAATGACTTCGCAGCAGATCGTGGAATATCTACCAACTTTCAATCAGCTTGTTGGAACGTGCAGTAGCTGGCAGCTGAGTGCTGCACCTTGTTTTAGTTCATTCGCACTTAAATACATCAGTTCGCACGAGTTCGCTGATGATCGCGGAATCTTTTTACACTTCAAATCTGCTCGTCGTACCGTGCGGTAGCTGGCAGCAGAGTGCTGCACCTTGTTAAAAGCCATTCACACTTGACTAACTCATTTCGTACGAGCTAGCAGCTGATTGCGGAATATCTAGACAAATCAAATCTGCTCGTCACAGCCTGTGGTAGCTGGCAGCAGAGTGCTTCACCTTTTTTAAGCAAATCGAACTTGAATAACTCATTTCGCACGAGTTAGCTGCTGATCACGGAATATTTTCACACTTTAAATTAGCTCGTCGCAGTGTGCGGTCACTTGGTGCAAAGTGCTGCACCTTGCTTTAAGCATCTTGCACTTCAATAATTCATTTCGTACGAGTTCACAGCAGATTGCTGAATATTTACATACTTTTAATCTGCTCGTCAGAGCCTGGGGTAGCTGGCAGCAGAGTGCTGCACCTTGCTTGAGGCCATTCGCACATGAATGGATCATTTCAATCGAGTTCGCATCAGATCGGGGAATATCTACACGATTCAAACCTGCTCGTGGCAGCATGCGGTAGCTTGCAGCCGAGTGCTGCACCTTGTTTTATGCCACTCACACTTCAATAATTCATTTCGCTCGTGTTGGCAGCAGTTCGCGGAATATGTAGACACTTCAAATCTGCTCGTCAGAGCGTGCGGTAGCTGGCAGCAGATTGCTGCACCTTTCTTTAAGCTATTGGCACTTCAATAATTCATTTCGCACGAGTTCGCAGCAGATCGCAGACTATCTACACGGCTTAAATCTGCTCTACGCAGCGAGCAGTCTCTGACAGCACAGTGCTGCACCTAGCGTTAAGCCATTCATCCTGTAATAACTTATTTCGCTCGAGTTCGCAGCAGATCGCAGAATATCTACACACTTCAAATCTGCTCGTCAGAGCGTGCGGTAGCTGACGGCAGATTGCTGCACCTTGCTTGAGTCCATTCCCACTCGAATAGATCATTTCGCACGAGTTCGCAGCAGATCGCAGAATATTTTCAGACTTCAAATTTGCTTATCGTAGCGTGCAGAAGCTGGCAGCTGAGTGCTACACCTGGTTTTAAGCCATTCGCACTTGAATGACTCATTTTGCACGAGTTCGCAGCAGATCGCAGAATACCTAGAAACTTCAAATCTGCTCGGTGCAGCCCACAATAGCTGGCAGCAGAGTGATGCAATTTGGTTTAAGCCATTCGAACCTAAATAACTTATTTCGCACGATTTAGCAGCAGATCGCAGATTCTCTACACACTTTAAATCGTCTCGTCGGAGCTTGATGCAGCTGGCAGCAGAGTGCTGCACCTTGTTTTAAGCCATTTGCACTTAAAAACCTCATTTCGCTCGTGTTGGCAGCAGTTCGCGTTATACGTAGACACTTCAAATCTGCTCGTCGGAGCATGCAGTATCTGGCAGCAGAGTGCTGAACTGTTCTTAAAGCTATTTGCACTTTAATAATTCATTTCGCAAGAGTTCGCAGCAGATCGCAGATTATCTACACACCTTTAATCTCCTCGTCACAGCGAGCAGTATCCGGCAGCTGAGTGCTGTGCCTTGTTTTAGGCCATTCGCCCTCAATAACTCATTTCGCACGAGTTCACAGCGGATTGCGGAATATCTACACGTTTCAAACCTGCTCGTGGCAGCATGCGGTAGCTTGCAGCCGAGTGCAGCACCTTGTTTTAAGCCATTTGCACTTGAAAAACTCATTTTGTTCGAGATGGCAGCAGTTCGCGGAATATGTAAACACTTCAAATCTGCTCGTCGGAGCCTGCAGTAGCTGGCAGGAGAGTGCTGCACCTTTCTTTAAGCTATTCGCACTTTAATAATTCATTTCGCACGAGTTTGCAGCAGATCACGGATTATCTACACACTTATAATTTGCTCGGCGTAAAATGGGGTAGCTTGCAGAAGAGTGATGCAATTCGCTTTAAGCCATTCGCATTTGAATAACTCATTTCGCACGAGTTCACAGCAGATTATGGAATATCTACACACTTTAAATCTTCTTGTCGGAGCGTTCGGTAGCAGGCAGCTGAGTGCTGCACTTTGTTTTAAGCCATTCGCACTTGAATACCTCATTTCGCACGACTTCGCATGGGATCGCGGATTATCTACACACTTTAAATCTCCGTGACACACCGTGCTGTAGCTCGAAGCAGAGTGCTGCACTTTCTTTTAGGCTATTCGCAATTGAATAAGTCAATTCTTTCGAGTTCGCAGCAGTTCGCGGAATATGTAGACACTATTAATCTGCTAGTCGGTGAGTGTAAGAGCTGACAGATGGTTGATGCAATTTGTTTTAAGCCATTAGCACTTGAATAACCCTATTCACACGACTTTGCAGCAGATCGTGAAATATCTGCAGACTTTGAATCAGCTTGTCGGAACGTGCAGTAGCTGGCAGCTGAGTGCTGTACCTTGTTTTTAAGCCATTTGCACTCAAATTGATCATTTCGCACGAGTTCGCTGCAGGTCGCAGGATATTTTCACACTTCAAATCTGCTCGTCGTACCGTGCGGTAGCTGGCAGCAGAGTGCTGCACCTTGTTAAAAGCCGTTTGCACTTGACTAATTCACTTCGTACGAGGTAGCAGCTGATCGCGGAAAATCTATAAACTTCAAATCTGCTCGACGCAGCCTGCAGTAGCTGGCAGCAGAGTGCTGCAACTTGTTTTACGCCATTTGCCCTTAAATAACTCATTTCGCACGAGTTTACAGCTGATTGCGGAATATCTACACGATTTAAACCTGCTCGTGGCAGCATGTGGTAGCTTGCAGCAGAGTGCTGCACCTTGTTTTAAGCCAATTGCACTTGAAAAATTCATTTTGATCGAGTTGGCAGCAGTTCGTGGAATATGTAGACACTTTAAATCTGCTCGTCGAAGCATGCGGTAGCTGGCAGCAGAGTGCTGCACCTTTCTTTAAGCTATTCGCACTTCAATAATTCATTTCGCACAAGTTCGCAGCAGATCGTGGATTATCTACACACTTTTAATCTGCTCGTCGGAGCATGGGGTAGCTTGCAAAAGAGTGATGCAATTCGCGTTAAGCCATTTGCATTTGAATAACTCATTTTGCACGAGTTTGCAGCAGATTGTGGAATATCTACACACTTTAAATCTGCTTGTCGGAGCGTGCGGTAGCTGGCAGCTGAGTGCCGCACCTTGTTTTAAGCAATTCGCACTTGAATACCTCATTTCGCACGACTTCACGGCAGATCGCGGATTATCTACCCACTCTACATCTTCTTGAGACACCGAGCTGTAGTTCGCAGCAGAGTGCTGCACTTTATTTTTGGCTATTCGCAATTGAGTAGGTCATTTCGTTTGAGTTCGCAGCATTTTGCGGAATATGTAAACACTTTTTATCTGCTCGTCGGAGCGTGTCAGAGCTGACAGAAGGTCGATGCAATTTGTTTTAAGCCATTAGCACTTGAATAACTCTTTTCGCACGACTTCGCAGCAGATCGTGGAATATCTACAGACTTTCAATCAGCTTGTTGGAACGTGCAGTAGCTGGCAGCTGAGTGCTGCACCTTGTTTTAGTCCATTCGCACTTAAATAGATCATTTCGCACAAGTTCGCTGCAGATTGCGGAATATTTTTACACTTCATATCTGCTTGTCGTACCGTGCGGTAGCTGGCAGCAGAGTACTGCACCTCGTTAAAAGCCATTCGCACTTGACTAACTCATTTCGTACGAGCTAGCAGCTGATCGCCAAATATCTAGAAATATCAAATCTGCTCGTCGCAGCGTGCGGTAGCTGGCAGCTGAGTGCTGCACCTTGTTTTAGTCTATTCCCACCCTAATAGATCATTTCGCACGAGTTCGCTGTAATTAGCTGAATACTTTTACACTTCAAATTCTCTCGTCGTACCGTGCGGTAGCTTGCAGCAGAGTGCTGCACCTTGTTAAAAGCCATTCGCACTTGACTAACTCATTTCGTACGAGCTAGCAGCTGATCGCGGAATATTTTGAAATTTTAAATCTGCTCGTAGCAGCGTGCGGTAGCTGGCAGCAGAGTGCTGCACCTATTTTTAGGCCATTCGAACTTGAATATCTCATTTCGCACGAGTTCGCAGCAGATCACGGAATATTTTCACACTTCAAATCAGCTCGTCGCAGTGTGAGGTCGCTGGGTGCAGAGTGCTGCACCTTGGTTTAAGCAACTTGCACTTCAATAATTCGTTTCGCACGAGTTTGCAGCAGATTGCGGAACATTTACACACTTTTAATCAGCTCGTCGGAGCATGCGGTAACTTGCAAAAGAGTGATGCAATTTGTTTTAAGCCTTTCGAACTTGAATGACTCATTTCGCACGAGTTCGCAGCAGATCGTGGAATATACACACACTTTAAATCTGCTTATTGGAGCGTGCGGCAGCTGGCAGATGAGTGCCACACCTTGTTTTAAGCCATTCGTTCTTGAAATACCTCATTTCGCACGACTTCGCAGCAGATCGCGGATTATCTACACATTTTAAATCTCCTTGAGACACGGCTGTAGTTCGCAGCAGAGTGCTGCTTCTTATTTTTGGCTATTCGCAATATAGTAGGTCATTTCGTTTGAGTTCGCAGCATTTTGCGGAATATGTAAACACTTTTTATCTGCTCGTCGGAGCGTGTCAGAGCTGATAAGGTCGATGCAATTTGTTTTAAGCCATTAGCACTTGAATAACGCTTTTCGCACGACTTCGCAGCAGATCGTGGAATATCTACAGACTTTCAATCAGCTTGTGTGAACGTGCAGTAGCTGGCAGCTGAGTGCTGCACCTTATTTTAGTCCATTCGCACTTAAATAGATCATTTCGCACAAGTTCGCTGCAGATTGCGGAATATTTTTACACTTCAAATCTGCTTGTCGTACCGTGCGGTAGCTAGCAGCAGAGTACTGCACCTTGTTAAAAGCCATTCGCACTTGACTAACTCATTTCGTACGAGCTAGCAGCTGATCGCCAAATATCTAGAAATATCAAATCTGCTCGTCGCAGCGTGCGGTAGCTGGCAGCTGAGTGCTGCATCTTGTTTTAGTCTATTCCCACCCTAAAAGATCATTTCGCACGAGTTCGCTGTAATTAGCTGAATACTTTTACACTTCAAATTCTCTCGTCGTACCGTGCGGTAGCTTGCGGCAGAGTGCTGCACCTTGTTAAAAGCCATTCGCACTTAAATAACTCATTTCGCACAAACTTGCAGCCGATCACGAAATATCTAGAAACTTTAAATCCCCTCGTCACAGCGTGCAGCAGCAGGCAGCAGACTGATGCAAATTGATTTAAGCCATTCGCACTTGAATAACCCATTTCACATGAGTTCGCAGCAGATAGCGGAATATTTACAGACTTTAAATCTGCTTTTCGAAGCGTGCCGTAGCTGGCAGCTGAGTGTTGAGCTTTGTTTTAGGCCATTCGCCCTCAATAACTCATTTCGCACGAGTTCGCAGCGGATTGAGGAATATCTACACGTTTCAAACCTGCTCGTGGCAGCATGCGGTAGCTTGCAGCAGAGTGCTGCACCTTGTTTTAAGCCATTCGCACTTGAAATACTCATTTCGTTCGAGTTGGCAGCAGTTCGCGGAATATGTAAACACTTCAAATCTGCTCGTCGAAGCCTACAGTAGCTGGCAGCAAAGTGCTGCACTTTTCTTGCAGCTATTCGCACTTCAATAATTCATTTCGCACGAGTTCGCAGCATATCACGGATTATTTACATACTTATAATTTGTTTGTCGGAGCATGGGGTAGCTGGCAGCAGAGTGCTGCACCTATTTTTAGGCCATTCGAACTTGAATATCTCATTTCGCACGAGTTCGCTGCAGATCGCAGAATATATTTACACTTCAAATGAGCTCGTCGAAGTGTGCGGTCACTTGGTGCAGAATGCTACACCTTGCTATAGGCAACTTGCACTTCAATGATTCATTTCGCACGAGTTCGCAGCAGATTGCTGAATATTTACAAACTTTTAATCTGCTCGTCAGAGCCTGCAGTAGCTAGGAGCAGAGTGCTGCACCTTGCTTGAGGCCATTCGCACATGAATAGATCATTTCAATCGAGTTCGCAGCAGATCGCGGAATATCTACAAATTTTAACCCTGCTCGTGGCAGCATGCGGTAGCTTGCAGCAGAGTGCTGCACCTTGTTTTTAAGCCATTCGCACTTGAAAAACTCATTTCGCTCGAGTTGGCAGCAGTTCGCAGAATATGTAGACACTTCAAATCTGCTCGTCGTAGCGTGTGGTAGCTTGCAGCAGAGTGCTGCACCTTTCTTTAAGCTATTCGTACTTCTATAATTCATTTCGCACGAGTTCGCAGCAGATCGCGGATGATCTACACACTTTTGATCTGCTCGTCGGAGCATGGGGTAGCTTGCAGAAGAGCGATGCAATTTGTTTAAACCATTCGCACTTGAATGACTCATTTCGCACGAGTTGTCAGCAGATCTCCGAATATTTTTACACTGAAAATCGGCCCGTTGGAGCGTGCGGTAGCTGGCAGCAGAGTGATGCAAATTGATTTAAGCCATTCGCACTTGAATTACTCATTTCGCACGAGCTGGCAGCAGATCGGAGAATACCTTGACACTTCAAATCTGCTCGTCACAGCTTGCAATAGCTGGCAGCAGAGTGGTTTAATTTAGTTTAAGCCATTCGAACTTGAATAAGTCATTTCGCACGAGTTCGCAGCAGATCACGGAATATTTTCACACTTCAAATCAGCTCGTCGCAGTGTGAGGTCGCTGCACGCAGAGTGCTGCACCTTGGTTTAAGCAACTTGCACTTCAATAATTCGTTTCGCACGAGTTTGCAGCAGATTGCGGAACATTTACACACTTTTAATCAGCTCGTCGGAGCATGCGGTAACTTGCAGAAGAGTGATGCAATTTGTTTTAAGCCGTTCGAACTTGAATGACTCATTTCGCACGAGTTCGCAGCAGATCGTGGAATATCCACACACTTTAAATCTGCTTATTGGAGCGTGCGGCAGCTGGCAGATGAGTGCCACACCTTGTTTTAAGCCATTCGTTCTTGAATACCTCATTTCGCACGACTTCGCAGCAGATCGCGGATTATCTACACACATTTTAAATCTCCTTGAGACACCGAGCTGTAGTTCGCAGCAGAGTGCTGCACCTTATTTTTGGCTATTCGCAATTGAGTAGATCATTTCGTTTGAGTTCGCAGCATTTTGCAGAATATGTAAACACTTTTTATCTGCTCGTCGGAGCGTGTCAGAGCTGACAGAAGGTCGATGCAATTTGTTTTAAGCCATTAGCACTTGAATAACTCTTTTCGCACGACTTCGCAGCAGATCGTGGAATATCTACAGACTTTCAATCAGCTTGTTGGAACGTGCAGTAGCTGGCAGCTGAGTGCTGCACCTTATTTTAGTCCATTCGCACTTAAATAGATCATTTCGCACAAGTTCGCTGCGGATTGCGGAATATTTTTACACTTCAAATCTGCTTGTCGTACCGTGCGGTAGCTGGCAGCAGAGTACTGCACCTTGTTAAAAGCCATTCGCACTTGACTAACTCATTTCGTACGAGCTAGCAGCTGATCGCCAAATATCTAGAAATATCAAATCTGCTCGTCGCAGCGTGTGGTAGCAGGACTCTGAGTGCTGCACCTTGTTTTAGTCCATTCCCACCCTAAAAGATCATTTCGCACGAGTTCGCTGTAATTAGCTAAATACTTTTACACTTCAAATTCTCTCGTCGTACCGTGCGGTAGCTTGCGGCAGAGTGCTGCACCTTGTTAAAAGCCATTCGCACTTAAATAACTCATTTCGCACAAACTTGCAGACGATCACGAAATATCTAGAAACTTTAAATCCCCTCGTCACAGCGTGCAGTAGCAGGCAGCAGACTGATGCAAATTGATTTAAGCCATTCGCACTTGAATAACCCATTTCACATGAGTTCGCAGCAGATAGCAAAATATCTACAGACTTTAAATCTGCTTTTCGAAGCGTGCCGTAGCTGGCAGCTGAGTGTTGAGCTTTGTTTTAGGCCATTCGCCCTCAATAACTCATTTCGCACGAGTTCGCAGCGGATTGAGGAATATCTACACGTTTCAAACCTGCTCGTGGCAGCATGCGGTAGCTTGCAGCAGAGTGCTGCACCTTGTTTTAAGCCATTCGCACTTGAAATACTCATTTCGTTCGAGTTGGCAGCAGTTCGCGGAATATGTAAACACTTCAAATCTGCTCGTCGAAGCCTACAGTAGCTGGCAGCAAAGTGCTGCACTTTTCTTGCAGCTATTCGCACTTCAATAATTCATTTCGCACGAGTTCGCAGCATATCATGGATTATTTACATACTTATAATTTGTTTGTCGGAGCATGGGGTAGCTGGCAGCAGAGTGCTGCACCTATTTTTAGGCCATTCGAACTTGAATATCTCATTTCGCACGAGTTCGCTGCAGATCGCAGAATATATTTACACTTCAAATGAGCTCGTCGAAGTGTGCGGTCACTTGGTGCAGAATGCTACACCTTGCTATAGGCAACTTGCACTTCAATGATTCATTTCGCACGAGTTCGCAGCAGATTGCTGAATATTTACAAACTTTTAATCTGCTCGTCAGAGCCTGCAGTAGCTAGGAGCAGAGTGCTGCACCTTGCTTGAGGCCATTCGCACATGAATAGATCATTTCAATCGAGTTCGCAGCAGATCGCGGAATATCTACACGATTCAAACCTGCTCGTGGCAGCATGCGGTAGCTTGCAGCAGAGTGCTGCACCTTGTTTTAAGCCATTCGCACTTGAAAAAACTCATTTCGCTCGAGTTGGCAGCAGTTCGCAGAATATGTAGACACTTCAAATCTGCTCGTCGTAGCGTGTGGTAGCTTGCAGCAGAGTGCTGCACCTTTCTTTAAGCTATTCGCACTTCTATAATTCATTTCGCACGAGTTCGCAGCAGATCGCGGATGATCTACACACTTTTAATCTGCTCGTCGGAGCATGGGGTAGCTTGCAGAAGAGCGATGCAATTTGTTTAAACCATTCGCACTTGAATGACTCATTTCGCACGAGTTGTCAGCAGATCTCCGAATATTTTTACACTGAAAATCGGCCCGTTGGAGCGTGCGGTAGCTGGCAGCAGAGTGATGCAAATTGATTTAAGCCATTCGCACTTGAATTACTCATTTCGCACGAGCTGGCAGCAGATCGGAGAATACCTTGACACTTCAAATCTGCTCGTCACAGCTTGCAATAGCTGGCAGCAGAGTGGTTTAATTTAGTTTAAGCCATTCGAACTTGAATAAGTCATTTCGCACGAGTTCGCAGCAGATCACGGAATATTTTCACACTTCAAATCAGCTCGTCGCAGTGTGAGGTCGCTGCACGCAGAGTGCTGCACCTTGGTTTAAGCAACTTGCACTTCAATAATTCGTTTCGCACGAGTTTGCAGCAGATTGCGGAACATTTACACACTTTTAATCAGCTCGTCGGAGCATGCGGTAACTTGCAGAAGAGTGATGCAATTTGTTTTAAGCCGTTCGAACTTGAATGACTCATTTCGCACGAGTTCGCAGCAGATCGTGGAATATCCACACACTTTAAATCTGCTTATTGGAGCGTGCGGCAGCTGGCAGATGAGTGCCACACCTTGTTTTAAGCCATTCGTTCTTGAATACCTCATTTCGCACGACTTCGCAGCAGATCGCGGATTATCTACACATTTTAAATCTCCTTGAGACACCGAGCTGTAGTTCGCAGCAGAGTGCTGCACCTTATTTTTGGCTATTCGCAATTGAGTAGATCATTTCGTTTGAGTTCGCAGCATTTTGCGGAATATGTAAACACTTTTTTATCTGCTCGTCGGAGCGTGTCAGAGCTGACAGAAGGTCGATGCAATTTGTTTTAAGCCATTAGCACTTGAATAACTCTTTTCGCACGACTTCGCAGCAGATCGTGGAATATCTACAGACTTTCAATCAGCTTGTTGGAACGTGCAGTAGCTGGCAGCTGAGTGCTGCACCTTATTTTAGTCCATTCGCACTTAAATAGATCATTTCGCACAAGTTCGCTGCGGATTGCGGAATATTTTTACACTTCAAATCTGCTTGTCGTACCGTGCGGTAGCTGGCAGCAGAGTACTGCACCTTGTTAAAAGCCATTCGCACTTGACTAACTCATTTCGTACGAGCTAGCAGCTGATCGCCAAATATCTAGAAATATCAAATCTGCTCGTCGCAGCGTGTGGTAGCAGGACTCTGAGTGCTGCACCTTGTTTTAGTCCATTCCCACCCTAAAAGATCATTTCGCACGAGTTCGCTGTAATTAGCTAAATACTTTTACACTTCAAATTCTCTCGTCGTACCGTGCGGTAGCTTGCGGCAGAGTGCTGCACCTTGTTAAAAGCCATTCGCACTTAAATAACTCATTTCGCACAAACTTGCAGACGATCACGAAATATCTAGAAACTTTTAATCCCCTCGTCACAGCGTGCAGTAGCAGGCAGCAGACTGATGCAAATTGATTTAAGCCATTCGCACTTGAATAACCCATTTCACATGAGTTCGCAGCAGATAGCAAAATATCTACAGACTTTAAATCTGCTTTTCGAAGCGTGCCGTAGCTGGCAGCTGAGTGTTGAGCTTTGTTTTAGGCCATTCGCCCTCAATAACTCATTTCGCACGAGTTCGCAGCGGATTGAGGAATATCTACACGTTTCAAACCTGCTCGTGGCAGCATGCGGTAGCTTGCAGCAGAGTGCTGCACCTTGTTTTAAGCCATTCGCACTTGAAATACTCATTTCGTTTCGAGTTGGCAGCAGTTCGCGGAATATGTAAACACTTCAAATCTGCTCGTCGAAGCCTACAGTAGCTGGCAGCAAAGTGCTGCACTTTTCTTGCAGCTATTCGCACTTCAATAATTCATTTCGCACGAGTTCGCAGCATATCATGGATTATTTACATACTTATAATTTGTTTGTCGGAGCATGGGGTAGCTGGCAGCAGAGTGCTGCACCTATTTTTAGGCCATTCGAACTTGAATATCTCATTTCGCACGAGTTCGCTGCAGATCGCAGAATATATTTACACTTCAAATGAGCTCGTCGAAGTGTGCGGTCACTTGGTGCAGAATGCTACACCTTGCTATAGGCAACTTGCACTTCAATGATTCATTTCGCACGAGTTCGCAGCAGATTGCTGAATATTTACAAACTTTTAATCTGCTCGTCAGAGCCTGCAGTAGCTAGGAGCAGAGTGCTGCACCTTGCTTGAGGCCATTCGCACATGAATAGATCATTTCAATCGAGTTCGCAGCAGATCGCGGAATATCTACACGATTCAAACCTGCTCGTGGCAGCATGCGGTAGCTTGCAGCAGAGTGCTGCACCTTGTTTTAAGCCATTCGCACTTGAAAAACTCATTTCGCTCGAGTTGGCAGCAGTTCGCAGAATATGTAGACACTTCAAATCTGCTCGTCGTAGCGTGTGGTAGCTTGCAGCAGAGTGCTGCACCTTTCTTTAAGCTATTCGCACTTCTATAATTCATTTCGCACGAGTTCGCAGCAGATCGCGGATGATCTACACACTTTTAATCTGCTCGTCGGAGCATGGGGTAGCTTGCAGAAGAGCGATGCAATTTGTTTAAACCATTCGCACTTGAATGACTCATTTCGCACGAGTTGTCAGCAGATCTCCGAATATTTTTACACTGAAAATCGGCCCGTTGGAGCGTGCGGTAGCTGGCAGCAGAGTGATGCAAATTGATTTAAGCCATTCGCACTTGAATTACTCATTTCGCACGAGCTGGCAGCAGATCGGAGAATACCTTGACACTTCAAATCTGCTCGTCACAGCTTGCAATAGCTGGCAGCAGAGTGGTTTAATTTAGTTTAAGCCATTCGAACTTGAATAAGTCATTTCGCACGAGTTCGCAGCAGATCACGGAATATTTTCACACTTCAAATCAGCTCGTCGCAGTGTGAGGTCGCTGCACGCAGAGTGCTGCACCTTGGTTTAAGCAACTTGCACTTCAATAATTCGTTTCGCACGAGTTTGCAGCAGATTGCGGAACATTTACACACTTTTAATCAGCTCGTCGGAGCATGCGGTAACTTGCAGAAGAGTGATGCAATTTGTTTTAAGCCGTTCGAACTTGAATGACTCATTTCGCACGAGTTCGCAGCAGATCGTGGAATATCCACACACTTTAAATCTGCTTATTGGAGCGTGCGGCAGCTGGCAGATGAGTGCCACACCTTGTTTTAAGCCATTCGTTCTTGAATACCTCATTTCGCACGACTTCGCAGCAGATCGCGGATTATCTACACATTTTAAATCTCCTTGAGACACCGAGCTGTAGTTCGCAGCAGAGTGCTGCACCTTATTTTTGGCTATTCGCAATTGAGTAGATCATTTCGTTTGAGTTCGCAGCATTTTTTGCGGAATATGTAAACACTTTTTTATCTGCTCGTCGGAGCGTGTCAGAGCTGACAGAAGGTCGATGCAATTTGTTTTAAGCCATTAGCACTTGAATAACTCTTTTCGCACGACTTCGCAGCAGATCGTGGAATATCTACAGACTTTCAATCAGCTTGTTGGAACGTGCAGTAGCTGGCAGCTGAGTGCTGCACCTTATTTTAGTCCATTCGCACTTAAATAGATCATTTCGCACAAGTTCGCTGCGGATTGCGGAATATTTTTACACTTCAAATCTGCTTGTCGTACCGTGCGGTAGCTGGCAGCAGAGTACTGCACCTTGTTAAAAGCCATTCGCACTTGACTAACTCATTTCGTACGAGCTAGCAGCTGATCGCCAAATATCTAGAAATATCAAATCTGCTCGTCGCAGCGTGTGGTAGCAGGACTCTGAGTGCTGCACCTTGTTTTAGTTTATTCCCACCCTAAAAGATCATTTCGCACGAGTTCGCTGTAATTAGCTAAATACTTTTACACTTCAAATTCTCTCGTCGTACCGTGCGGTAGCTTGCGGCAGAGTGCTGCACCTTGTTAAAAGCCATTCGCACTTAAATAACTCATTTCGCACAAACTTGCAGACGATCACGAAATATCTAGAAACTTTAAATCCCCTCGTCACAGCGTGCAGTAGCAGGCAGCAGACTGATGCAAATTGATTTAAGCCATTCGCACTTGAATAACCCATTTCACATGAGTTCGCAGCAGATAGCAAAATATCTACAGACTTTAAATCTGCTTTTCGAAGCGTGCCGTAGCTGGCAGCTGAGTGTTGAGCTTTGTTTTAGGCCATTCGCCCTCAATAACGCATTTCGCACGAGTTCGCAGCGGATTGAGGAATATCTACACGTTTCAAACCTGCTCGTGGCAGCATGCGGTAGCTTGCAGCAGAGTGCTGCACCTTTCTTAGGGCTATTCGCACTTCAACAATTTATTTCGCACGAGTTCCCAGCACATCGTGGATTATTTACACACTTTTAATCTGCTCGTCGGAGAATGGGGTAGCTTGTTGAAGAGTGATGCAATTCGATTTAGGCCATTTGCATTTGAATAACTCATTTCGCACGAGTTTGCAGCAGATTGTTGAATATCTACACACTTTAAACCTGCTCGTCGGAGCTTGAAGTAGCTGGCAGCTGATCGCCGCTCCTTGTTTTAATCCATTCGCACTTGAATACCTCATTTCGCACGAGTTCGCAGCCCATCGCAGAAATTTATCAGACTTCAAATTTGCTTGTCGTCCGATGCAGAAGCTGGCAGCTGAGTGCTGCACCTGGTTTTAAGCCATTCGCACTTGAATGACTCATTTTGCACAAGTTCGCAGCAGATCGCAGAATATCTAGACACTTTAAGTCATCTCATCCCGGCGTGCAGTAGCTGGGAGCAGAGTGATTCAATTTGCTTTACGCCATTCGCACTTGATTAACTCCTTTCGCACGAGTTCGAAGCAGATCGCAGATTATCTACACAGTTTGAATCAGCTCGGCACAGTGAGCAGTCTCTGGCAGCACAGTGCTGCACCTAGCATAAAGCAATTCACCCTTGAATAACTCATTTCGCACGAGTTCGCAGCAGTTTGCAGAATATGTAGACACTTTTAATCTGCTCGTCGGAGCATGCTGTACCTAGCAGCAGAGTGATGCAATTTGTTTTAAGCCATTCGCACTTAAATAACCCATTTCACACGAGTTCGCAGCAGATGGCAGAATATCTCCAGATTATAAATTTGCTTTTCGAAGGGTGCGGTAGCTGGCAGCTAAGTGCTGAGCCTTGCTTTAGCCCATTCGCCCTCAATAACTCATTTCGCACGAGTACACAGCGGATTGCGGAATATCTACATGTTTCAAACCTGCTCGTGGCAGCATGCGGTAGCTTGCAGCAGAGTGCTGCACCTTTCTTAGGGCAATTCGCACTTCAACAATTTATTTCGCACGAGTTCCCAGCACATCGCGGATTATTTACACACTTTTAATCTGCTCGTCGGAGCATGGGGTAGCTTGTCGAAGAGTGATGCAATTCGCATTAAGCCATTCGTATTTGAATAACTTATTTCGCACGAGTTCGCAGCAGATTGTTGAATATCTTTACACTTTACATTTGCTTGTCGGAGCCTGCAGTAGCTGGCAGCTGATTGCCGCACCTTGTTTTAATCCATTCGCATTTGAATACCTCATTTCGCACGAGTTCGCAGCAAATCGCAGAATATTTTCAGACTTCAAATTTGCTTGTCGTAGTGTGCAGAAGCTGGCAGCTGAGTGCTGCACCAGGTTTTTAGCCATTCGCACTTAAATGACTCATTTTGCACGAGTTCGCAGCAGATCGCAGAATATCTAGACACTTTAAGTCATCTCGTCCCGGCGTGCAGTGGCTGGGAGCAGAGTGATTCAATTTGTTTTACGCCATTCGCACTTGATCAACTCCTTTCGCACGAGTTCGAAGCAGATCGCAGATTATCTACACACTTTGAATCAGCTCGGCACAGTGAGCAGTCTCTGGCAGCACAGTGCGGCAACTACCATAAAGCAATTCACCCTTGAATAACTCATTTCGTACGAGTTCGCAGCAGTTTGCAGAATATGTAGACACTTTTATTCTGCTCGTCGGAGCATGCTGTACCTAGCAGCAGAGTGATGCAATTTGTTTTAAGCCATTCGCACTTGAATAACCCATTTCGCACGAGTTGGCAGCAGATGGCGGAATATCTACAGACTTTAAATCTGCTTTTCGAAGCGTGCGGTAGCTGGCAGCTGAGTGCTGCACCTTGTTTTAGGCCAATCGGCCTCAATAACTCATTTCGCACGAGTTCGCAGCGGATTGCGGAATATCTACACGTTTCAAACCTGCTCGTGGCAGCATGCCGTAGCTTGCGGCAGAGTGCTGCACCTTGTTTTAAGCCATGTGCACTTGAAAAACTCATTTCGTTCGAGTTGGCAGCAGTTCGCGGAATATGTATAAACTTCAAATCTGCTCGTCGGAGCGTGCAGTAGCTGGCAGCAGAGTGCTGCACCTTTCTTTAAGCTATTCGCACTTAAATAATTCATTTCCCATGAGTTTGCAGCAGATCACGGATTATCTACACACTTATAATTTGCTCGTCGGAGCATGGGGTAGCTTGCAGAAGAGTGGTGCAATTCGCTTTAAGCCGTTCGCATTTGAATAACTCATTTCGCACGAGTTCGCAGCAGATTGTGGAATATCTACACAGTTAAAATCTGCTTGTCGGAGCGTTCGGTAGCAGGCAGCTGAGTGCCGCACTTTGTTTTAAGCCATTCGCACTTGAATACCTCATTTCGCACGACTTTGCATGGGATCGCGGATTATCTACACACTTTAAATCTCCGTGACACACCGTGCTGTAGCTCGCAGCAGAGTGCTGCACCTTCTTTTAGGCTATTCGCAATTGAATAAGTCATTTCGTTCGAGTTTGCAGCAGTTCGCGGAATATGTAGACACTAATTATCTGCTAGTCGGTGCATGTAAGAGCTGACAGATGGTTGATGCAATTTGTTTTAAGCCATTAGCCCTTGAATAACTCTTTTCGCACGACTTCGCAGCAGATCGTGGAATATTTACAGACTTTTAATCAGCTTGTCGGAACGTTTAGTACCTGGCAGCTGAGTGCTGCACCTTGTTTTAGTCCATTCGCACTTGAATAGATCATTTCGCACGAGTTCGCTGCAGATCGCGTATTATTTTTATACTTAAAATCTGCTCGTCGTACCGTGTGGTAGCTGGCAGCAGAGTGCTGCACCTTGCTAAAAGCCATTCGCACTTGACTAACTCATTTCGTACGAGGTAGCAGCTGATTGCTGAATATCTAGAAATATCAAATCTGCTGGTCACAGCTTGCGGTAGCTGGCAGCAGAGTGCTTCAGCTTTTTTTAAGCCAATCGAACTTGAATAACTCATTTCGCACGAGTTAGCTGCAGATCGCAGAATATTTTCACACTTCAAATTAGCTCGTCGCATTGTGAGGTCACTTGGTGCAAAGTGCTGCACCTTGCTTTAAGCAACTTGCACTTCAATTATTCATTTCGCACGAGTTCGCAGCAGATTGCGGAATATTTACATACTTTTAATTTGCTCGTCAGAGCCTGGGGTAGCTGGCAGCAGAGTGCTGCACCTTGCTTGAGGCCATTCGCACATGAATAGATCATTTCAATCGAGTTCGCAGCAGATCGTGGAATATCTACACGATTCAAACCTGTTCGTGGCAGCATGCGGTTGCATGCAGTAGAGTGCTGCACCTTGTTTTAAACCATTTGCACTCGAAAAACTCATTTCGCTCGAGTTGGCAGTAGTTTGCACAAAATGTAGACACTTCAAATCTGCTCCTTGGAGCTTGCGGTAGCTGGCAGCAGAGTGCTGCACCTTTCTTAGGGCTATTCGACCTTCAATAATTCATTTCGCACGAGTTCCCAGCACATCGCGGATTATTTACACACTTTTAATCTGCTCGTCGGAGCATGGGGTAGCTTGCCGAAGAGTGATGCAATTCGCTTTAAGCCATTTCCATTTGAATAACTCATTTCGCACGAGTTCGCAGCAGATTGTTGAATATATACACACTTTAAATCTGCTCGTCGGAGCGTGCAGTTGCTGGCAGCTGATCGCTGCTCCTTGTTTTAATCCATTCGCAATTGAATACCTCATTTCGCACGAGTTCGCAGCCAATCGCAGAAATTTTTCAGACTTCAAATTTGCTTGTCGTACCGTGAAGAAGCTGGCAGCAGAGTGCTGCACCTTGTTAAAAGCCATTCGCACTTGACTAACTCATTTCGTTCGAGCTAGCAGCTGATTGCGGAATATCTAGAAACTTCAAATCTGCTCGACGCAGCCTGTGGTAGCATGCAGCAGAGTGCTGCACCTTGTTTTAAGCTATTCGCACTTGAAAAACTCATTTCGCTCGTGTTGGCAGCAGTTCGCGGAATATGTAGACACTTCAAATCTGCTCGTCAGAGCCTGCAGTAGCTGGCAGCAGAGTGTTGCACCTTTCTTTAAGCTATTGGCACTTTAATAATTCATTTCGCACGAGTTCGCAGCAGATCGCAGACTATCTACGCGGTTTTAACCTGCTCGTCGCAGCAAGCAGTCTCTGACAGCACAGTGCTGCACCTAGTGTTAAGCCATTCATCCTTAAATAACTCATTTCGCTCGAGTTCGCAGCAGATCGCAGAATATCTACACACTTCAAATCTGCTCGTCAGAGCGGGCGGTAGCTGACGGCAGATTGCTGTGCATTGCTTGGGTCCATTCCCACTCGAATAGATCATTTCGCACGAGTTCGCAGCAGATCGCAGAATATTTTCAGACTTCAAATTCGCTTGTCGTAGCGTGCTGAAGCTGGCAGCTGAGTGCTGCACCTAGCTTTTAAGCCATTCACACTTGAATGACTCATTTTGCACGAGTTCGCAGCAGATCGCAGAATACCTAGAAACTTCAAATCTGCTCATCGCAGTGCACAATAGCTGGCAGCAGAGTGATGCAATTTGGTTGAAGCCATTCGCACTTAAATAACTTATTTCGCACGAGTTAGCAGCAGATCGCAGATTCTCTACACACTTTAAATCGTCTCGTCGGAGCTTGCTGCAGCTGGAAGCAGAGTGCTGCACCTTGTTTTAAGCCATTCGAACCTAAATAACTCATTTCGGACGAGTTTGCCACAGATAGCGGAATATTTTTACACTTCAAGTCAGCTCGTCCCAGCTTG
This sequence comes from Cristatella mucedo, assembly GCA_009760855.2. Lineage (NCBI taxonomy): Eukaryota > Metazoa > Bryozoa > Phylactolaemata > Cristatellidae > Cristatella > Cristatella mucedo. Next base: position 73,011 of record WPIO01000290.1, read on the forward strand.
CTGTAGCTGGCAGCCGAGTGCAGCACCTTGCTGTATGCCACTCACTCTTCAATAATTCATTTCGCTCGACTTAGCAGCAGATCGCTGAATATCTAGACACTTTAAGTCATCTCGTCCCTGCGTGCAGTAGCTGGGAGCAGAGTGATTCAATTTGTTTTTCGCCATTCTCACTTGATTAACTCCTATCGCACGAGTTCGCATCAGATCGCAGATTATCTACAAACTTTTAATCAGCTCGTTGCAGTGAGCAGTCTCTGGCAGCACAGTGCTGCACCTAGCGTTAAGCAATTCACCCTTGAATAACACATTTCGTACGAGTTCGCAGCAGTTTGCGGAATATGTGGACATTTTTAATCTGCTCGTCGGAGCATGCGGTACCTAGCAGCAGAGTGATGCAATATGTTTTAAGCCATTCGCACTTGAATACCTCATTTCACACTAGTTCGCAGCAGATGGTGGAATATCTACAGACTTTAAATCTGCTTTTCGAAGCGTGCAGTAGCTGGCAGCTGAGTGCTGCACCTTGTTTTAGGCCATTCGCCCTTAAATAACTTATTTCGCACGAGATCACAGCAGATTGCTGAATATCTACACGATTCAAACCTGCTCATGGTAGCATGCGGTAGCTTGCAGCAGAGTGCTGCACCTTGTTTAAAGCCATTCGCACTTGAAAAACTCATGTCGCTCAAGTTGGCAGCAGTTCGCAGAATTCGTAGACACTTCAAATCTGCTCGTCGGAGCATGCAGTATCTGGCAGCAGAGTGCTTCACCGTTCTTTAAGCTATTTGCACTTCAATTATTCATTTCGCACGAGTTTGCAGCAGATTGCTGAATATTTACATACTTTTAATCTGCTCGTCAGAGCCTGAGGTAGCTGGCAGCAGAGTGCTGCACCTTGCTTGAGGCCATTCGCACATGAATGGATCATTTCAATCAAGTTCGCAGCAGATCGCGGAATATCTACACGATTCAAACCTGCTCGTGGCAGCATGGGGTAGCTTGCAGAACAGTGCTGCACCTTGTTTTAAGCCATTCGCACTAGAAAAATTCATTTCGCTCGTGTTGGCAGCAGTTCGCGGAATATGTAAACACTTCAAATCTGCTCGTCGGAGCCTGCAGTAGCTGGCAGCAGAGTGCTGCACCTTTCTTTAAGCTATTGGCACTTTAATAATTCATTTCGCACGAGTTCGCAGCAGATCGCAGACTATCTATGCGGTTTTAATCTGCTCGTCGCAGCAAGCAGTCTTTGACAGCACAGTGCTGCACCTAGCGTTAAGCCATTCCTCCTTGAATAACTCATTTCGCTCGAGTTCGCAGCAGATCGCAGAATGTCTACATACTTCAAATCTGCTCGTCAGAGCAGGCGGTAGCTGACGGCAGATTGCTGTGCCTTGCTTGAGTCCATTCCCACTCGAATAGATCATTTCGCACGAGTTCGCAGCAGATCGCAGAATATTTTCAGACTTCAAATTCGCTTGTCGTAGCGTGCTGAAGCTGGCAGCTGAGTGCTGCACCTAGCTTTTAAGCCATTCACACTTGAATGACTCATTTTGCACGAGTTCGCAGCAGATCGCAGAATACCTAGAAACTTCAAATCTGCTCATCGCAGTGCACAATAGCTGGCAGCAGAGTGATGCAATTTGGTTGAAGCCATTCGCACTTAAATAACTTATTTCGCACGAGTTAGCAGCAGATCGCAGATTCTCTACACACTTTAAATCGTCTCGTCGGAGCTTGCTGCAGCTGGAAGCAGAGTGCTGCACCTTGTTTTAAGCCATTCGAACCTAAATAACTCATTTCGGACGAGTTTGCCACAGATAGCGGAATATTTTTACACTTCAAGTCAGCTCGTCCCAGCTTGCTGTAGCTGGCAGCCGAGTGCAGCACCTTGCTGTATGCCACTCACTCTTCAATAATTCATTTCGCTCGACTTAGCAGCAGATCGCTGAATATCTAGACACTTTAAGTCATCTCGTCCCTGCGTGCAGTAGCTGGGAGCAGAGTGATTCAATTTGTTTTTCGCCATTCTCACTTGATTAACTCCTATCGCACGAGTTCGCAGCAGATCGCAGATTATCTACAAACTTTTAATCAGCTCGTTGCAGTGAGCAGTCTCTGGCAGCACAGTGCTGCACCTAGCGTTAAGCAATTCACCCTTGAATAACACATTTCGTACGAGTTCGCAGCAGTTTGCGGAATATGTGGACATTTTTAATCTGCTCGTCGGAGCATGCGGTACCTAGCAGCAGAGTGATGCAATATGTTTTAAGCCATTCGCACTTGAATACCTCATTTCACACTAGTTCGCAGCAGATGGTGGAATATCTACAGACTTTAAATCTGCTTTTCGAAGCGTGCAGTAGCTGGCAGCTGAGTGCTGCACCTTGTTTTAGGCCATTCGCCCTTAAATAACTTATTTCGCACGAGATCACAGCAGATTGCTGAATATCTACACGATTCAAACCTGCTCATGGTAGCATGCGGTAGCTTGCAGCAGAGTGCTGCACCTTGTTTAAAGCCATTCGCACTTGAAAAAACTCATGTCGCTCAAGTTGGCAGCAGTTCGCAGAATTCGTAGACACTTCAAATCTGCTCGTCGGAGCATGCAGTATCTGGCAGCAGAGTGCTTCACCGTTCTTTAAGCTATTTGCACTTCAATTATTCATTTCGCACGAGTTTGCAGCAGATTGCTGAATATTTACATACTTTTAATCTGCTCGTCAGAGCCTGAGGTAGCTGGCAGCAGAGTGCTGCACCTTGCTTGAGGCCATTCGCACATGAATGGATCATTTCAATCAAGTTCGCAGCAGATCGCGGAATATCTACACGATTCAAACCTGCTCGTGGCAGCATGGGGTAGCTTGCAGAACAGTGCTGCACCTTGTTTTAAGCCATTCGCACTAGAAAAATTCATTTCGCTCGTGTTGGCAGCAGTTCGCGGAATATGTAAACACTTCAAATCTGCTCGTCGGAGCCTGCAGTAGCTGGCAGCAGAGTGCTGCACCTTTCTTTAAGCTATTGGCACTTTAATAATTCATTTCGCACGAGTTCGCAGCAGATGGCAGACTATCTATGCGGTTTTAATCTGCTCGTCGCAGCGAGCAGTCTTTGACAGCACAGTGCTGCACCTAGCGTTAAGCCATTCCTCCTTGAATAACTCATTTCGCTCGAGTTCGCAGCAGATCGCAGAATGTCTACATACTTCAAATCTGCTCGTCAGAGCAGGCGGTAGCTGACGGCAGATTGCTGTGCCTTGCTTGAGTCCATTCCCACTCGAATAGATCATTTCGCACGAGTTCGCAGCAGATCGCAGAATATTTTTATACTTCAAATTCGCTTGTCGTAGCGTGCAGAAGCTGGCAGCTGAGTTCTGCACCTGGTTTTAAGCCATTCGCACTTGAATGACTCATTTTGCACGAGTTCGCAGCAGATCGCAGAATACCTAGAAACTTCAAATCTGCTCATCGCAGTGCACAATAGCTGGCAGCAGAGTGATGCAATTTGGTTGAAGCCATTCGCACTTAAATAACTTATTTCGCACGAGTTAGCAGCAGATCGCAGATTCTCGACACACTTTAAATCGTCTCGTCGGAGCTTGTGGCTTCTGGCAGCAGAGTGCTTCACCTTGTTTTATGCCATTCGAACATAAAAAACTCATTTCGGACGAGTTCGCCGCAGATAGCGGAATATTTTCACATTTCAAGTCAGCTCGTCCCAGCTTGCTGTAGCTGGCAGCCGAGTGCAGCACCTTGCTTTATGCCACTAACACTTCAACAATTCATTTCGCTCGAGTTCGTTGCAGATCGCGGAATATCTAGACACTTTAAGTCATCTCGTTCCAGCGTGCAGTAGCTAGGACCAGAGTGATTAAATTTGTTTTACACCATTCTCACTTGATTAACTCCTAATCGCACGAGTTCGCAGCAGATCGCAGATTATCAACAAACTTTTAATCAGCTCGTCGCAGGGAGCAGTCTCTGGCAGCAAAGTGCTGCACCTAGCATTAAGCAATTCAACCTTGAATAACTCATTTCGTACGAGTTCGCAGCAGTTCTCGGAATATGTAGACACTTTTAATCTGCTTGTCGGAGCATGCCGTACCTAGCAGCAGAGTGATGCAATTTGTTTTAAGCCATTCACACTTGAATACCTCATTTCACACGAGTTCGCAGCAGATGGCAGAATATCTACAGACTTTAAATCTGCTTTTCAAAGCGTGCGGTAGCTGGCAGCTGAGTGCTGCACTTTGTTTTAGGCCATTTGCCCTAAAATAACTCATTTCCCACTAGTTGGCAGCAGATTGCGGAATTTTTACATACTTTTAATCTGCTCGTCAGAGCCTGAGGTAGCTGGCAGCTGAGTGCTGCGCCTTGTTTTAGGCCATTCGCCCTGAATAACTCATTTCGCACGAGTTCCCAGCGGATTGCAAAATATCTACACGATTCAAACCTGCTCGTGGCAGCATGCGGTAGCTTGCAGCAGAGTGCTGCACCTTGTTTTAAGCTATTTGCACTTAAAAACCTCATTTCGCTCGTGTTGGCAGCAGTTCGCGGAATATGTAGACACTTCAAATCTGCTCGTCAGAGCGTGCAGTAGCTGGCAGCAGATTGCTGCACCTTTCTTTAAGCTATTGGCACTTCAATTATTCATTTCGCTCGAGTTCGCAGCAGATCGCAGACTATCTATGCTCTTTCAATCTGCTCGTTGCAGCAAGCAGTCTCTGGCAGCACAGTGCTGCACCTAGCGTTAAGTCATTCACCCTTGAATAACTCATTTCGCTCGAGTTGGCAGCAGATCGCAGAATATCTACACACTTCAAATCTGCTCGTCAGAGCGTGCGGTAGCTGACGGCAGATTGCAGCACCTTGCTTGAGGCCAATCCCACTCGAATAGATCATTTTGCACGAGTTCGCAGCAGATCGCAGAATAATTTCAGACTTCAAATTTGCTTGTTGTAGCGTGCAGGAGCTGGCAGCTGAGTGCTGTACCTGGTTTTAAGCCATTCGCACTTGAATGACTCATTTTGCACGAGTTCGCAGCAGATCGCAGAATACCTAAAAACGTCAAATCTGCTCGTCGCAGCACGCAATAGCTAGCAGCCGAGTGATGCAATTTGGTTTAAGCCATTCACACTTGAATAACTTATTTCGCACGAGTTAGCAGCAGATCGCAGATTCTCTACACACTTTAAATCGTCTCGTCGGAGCTTGCGGCTGCTAACAGCAGAGTGCTTCACCTTGTTTTATGCCATTTGAACTTAAATAACTCAATTCGGACGAGTTCGCCGCAGATAGCTGAATATTTTCACACTTTAAGTCAGCTCGTCCCAGCTTGCTGTAGCTGGCAGCCGAGTGCAGCACCTTGCTTTATGCCACTCACACTTCCACAATTCATTTCGCTCGAGTTCGTTGCAGATTGCGGAATATCAAGACACTTTAAGTCATCTCGTTCCAGCGTGCAGTAGCTAGGAGCAGAGTTATTAAATTTGTTTTTCGCCATTCTCACTTGATTAACTCCTATCGCACGAGTTCGCAGCAGATCGCAGATTATCTACAAACTTTTAATCAGCTCGTCGCAGCAAGCAGTCTCTGGCAGCACAGTGCTGCACCTAGCATTAAGCAATTCAACCTTGAATAACTCATTTCGTACGAGTTCGCAGCAGTTTGCAGAATATGTAGACACTTTTAATCTGCTCGTCGGAGCATGCCGTACCTAGCAGCAGAGTGATGCAATTTGTTTTAAGCCATTCACACTTGAATACCTCATTTCGCACGAGTTCGCAGCAGATGGCAAAATATCTACAGACTTTAAATGTGCTTTTCGAAGCGTGCGGTAGCTGGCAGCTGAGTGCTGCGCCTTGTTTTGGGCCATTCGCCCTCAATAACTCGATTCGCACGAGTTCGCAGCGGATTGTGGAATATTTACACGTTTCAAACCTGCTCGTGGCAGCATGCGGTAGCTTGCAGGAGAGTGCTGCACCTTGTTTTAAGCCATTCGCACTTCAATAATTCATTTCGCACGAGTTCGCAGCAGATCACGGATTATCCACACACTTATAATTTGCTCGTCAGAGCATGGGGTAGCTTGCAGAAGAGTGATGCAATTCGCTTTAAGCCATTCGCATTTGAATAAATCATTTCGCACGAGTTCGCAGCAGATTGTGGAATATCTACACACTTTAAATCTGCTTGTCGGAGCGTGCGGTAGCAGGAAGCTGAGTGCCTCACCTTGTTTTAAGCCATTTGCACTTGAATACCTCATTTCGCACGACTTCGCATGGGATCGCGGATTATCTACACACGTTAAATCTCCGTGACACACCGTGCTGTAGCTTGCAGCAGACTGCTGCACCATCTTTTAGGCTATTCGCAATTGAATAACCCATTTCGTTTAAGTTCACAGCAGTTCGCGGAATATGTAGATACTTTTAATCTGCTCGTCGGTGCGTGTGAGAGTTGACAGAAGCTTGATGCAATTTGTTTTAAGCCAATAGCAGTTGAATAACTCTTTTCGCATGACTTAGCAGCAGATCGTGGAATATCTGCCAACTTTCAATCAGCTTGTTGGAACGTGCAGTAGCTGGCAAGCTGAGTGCTGCACCTTGTTTTAGTCCATTCGCAATTAATTAGATCAGTTCGCACGAATTCGCTGATGATCGCGGAATATTTTTACACTTCAAATCTGCTCGTAGTAACATGCGGTAGCGAGCAGCTGAGTGCTGCACCTTGTTAAAAGCCATTCGCACTTGACTAACTCATTTCGTTCGAGCTAGCAGCTGATTGCGGAATATCTAGACATATCAAATCTTCTCGTCACAGCCTGCTGTAGCTTGCAGCAGGGTGCTTCACCTTTTTTAAGCCAATCGAACTTGAATAACTCATTTCGGACGAGTTAGCTGCAGATCGCGGAATATTTTCACACTTCAAATTAGCTCGTCGCAGTGTGAGGTCACTTGGTGCAAAGTGTTGCACCTTGCTTTAAGCAACTTGCACTTCAATTATTCATTTCGTACGAGTTCGCAGCAGATTTCTGAATATTTACATACTTTTAATCCGCTCGTCTGAGCCTGAGTTAGCTGGCAGCAGAGTGCTGCACCTTGCTTGAGTCCATTCCCACTCGAATAGATCATTTCGCACGAGTTCCCAGCAGATCGCAGAATATTTTCAGACTTCAAATTAGCTTGTCGTAGAGTGCAGAAGCTGGCAGCTGAGTGCTGCATCTTGTTTTAAGCTATTCGCACTTGAAAAACTCATTTCGTTCGAGTTGGCATCAGTTCGCAGAATATGTTAAAACTTCAAATCTGCTCGTCGGAGCCTGCAGTAGCTGGCAGCAGATTGCTGCACCTTTTTTTTAAGCTATTCGCACTTCAATAATTCATTTCGCACGAGTTCGCAGCAGATCACGGATTATTTACACACTTATAATTTGCTCGTCGGAGCTTGGGGTAGCTTGAAGAAGAGTGATGCAATTCGCTTTAAGACATTCACCCTTGAATAACTCATTTCGCTCGAGTTCGCAGCAGATTGTGGAATATCTACACACTTTAAATCTGCTTGTCGGAGAATGCGGTAGCAGGCAGCTGAGTGCAGCACCTTGTTTTAAGCCATTCGCACTTGAATACCTCATTTCGCACGACTTCGCATGGGATCGCGGATTATCTACACACTTTAAATCTCCGTGACACACCGTGCTGCAGTTCGCAGCAGACGGCTGAATATCTACAGACTTTAAATCTGCTTTTCGAAGCGTGCGGTAGCTGGCAGCTGAGTGCTGAGCCTTGTTTTAGGTCATTCGCCCTCAATAACTCATTTCGCACTAGTTCGCAGTGGATTGCGGAATATCTACACGTTTCAAACCTGCTCGTGGCAGCATGCGATAGCTTGCAGCAGAGTGCTGCATCTTGTTTTAAGCCATTTGCACTTGAAAAACTCATTTCGTTCTAGGTGGCAGCGGTTCGCAGAATATGTAAACACTTAAAATCTGCTCGTCGGAGCCTGGAGTAACTGGCAGCAGAGTGCTGCACCTTTCTTTAAGCTATTCGCACTTCAATAATTCATTTCGCACGAGTTCGCAGCAGATCACGGATTATCCACACACTTATAATTTGCTCGTCGGAACATGGGGTAGCTTGCAGAAGAGTGATGCAATTTGCTTTAAGCCATTCGCATTTGAATAACTCATTTCGCACGAGTTCGCAGCAGATTGTGGAATATCTACACACTTTAAATCTGCTTGTCGGAGCGTGTGGTAGCAGGCAGCTAAGTGCCGCACCTTGTTTTAAGCCATTTGCACTTGAATACCTCATTTCGAACGACTTCGCAAGGAATCGCGGATTATCTACACACCTTACATCTCCGTGACACACCGTGCTGAAGCTGGCAGCAGACTGCTGCACCTTCTTTTAGGCTATTTGCAATTGAATAACCCATTTCGTATGAGTTCACAGCAGTCCGCGGAATATGTCGACACTTTTAATCTGCTCGTCGGTGAGTGTGAGAGGTGACAGAAGGTTGATGCACTTTGTTTTAAGCCATTCGCACTTGAATAACCCATTTCGCACGAGTTGGCAGCAGTTGGCGGAATATCTACAGACTTTAAATCTGCTTTTCGAAGCGTGCGGTAGCTGGCAGCTGAGTGCTGCGCCTTGTTTTGGGCCATTCCCCCTCAATAACTCGATTCGCACGAGTTCGCAGCGGATTGCCGAATATCTACACGTTTCAAACCTGCTCATGGCAGCATGCGGTAGCTTGCAGGAGAGTGCTGCACCTTGTTTTAAGCCATTCGCACTTCAATAATTCATTTCGCACGAGTTCGCAGCAGATCACGGATTATCTACACACTTATAATTTGCTCGTCAGAGCATGGGGTAGCTTGCAGAAGAGTGATGCAATTCGCTTTAAGCCATTCGCATTTGAATAAATCATTTCGCACGAGTTCGCAGCAGATTGTGGAATATCTACACACTTTAAATCTGCTTGTCGGAGTGTGAGGTAGCAGGAAGCTTAGTGCCGCACCTTGTTTTAAGCCATTTGCACTTGAATACCTCATTTTGCACGACTTCGCAGCAGATCGCAGAACATTTTCAGACTTCTAATTTGCTTGTCGTAGCGTGCAGAAGCTGGCAGCTGAGTGCTGCACCTGGTTTTAAGCCTTTCGCACTTGAATGACTCATTTTGCACAAGTTGGCAGCAGATCGCAGATTATCTAGACACTTTAAGTCATCTCGTCCCGGCGTACAGTAGCTGGGAGTAGAGTGATTCAATTTGTTTTATGCCATTCGCACTTGATTATTTCCTTTCGCAAGAGTTCGCAGCAGATCGCAGATTATCTACACACTTTTAATCAGCTCGTCGCAGCTAGCAGTCTCTGGCAGACAGTGCTACACCTAGCATTAAGCCATTCTACCTTGAAAAACTCACTTCGCTCGAGTTTGCAGCAAATCGCAGAATATCTACACACTTCAAATCTGCTAGTCAGACCGTGCGGTAGCTGACGGCAGATTGCTGCACCTTGCTTGAGGCCATTCCCACTCGAATAGATCATTTCGCACGAGTTCGCTGCAGATCGCAGAATATTTTCAGACTTCAAATTTGCTTGTCGTAGCGTGCAGAAGCTGGCAGCTGAGTGCTGCACTTGGTTTTAAGCCATTCGCACTTGAATGACTCATTTTGCACGAGTTTGCAGCAGATCGCGGAATACCTAGAAACTTCAAATCTGCTCGTCGCAGCATGCAATAGCTGGCAGGAGAGTGTTGCACCTTGCTTAAAGCCATTCGCACTTGACTAACTCATTTCGTACGAGCTAGCAGCTGATTGCCGAATATCTAGAAATATCAAATCTACTCGTCACAGCCTGCGGTAGCTGGCAGCAGAGTGTTTCACCTTTTTTTAAGCCAATCGAACTTGAATAACTCATTTCGCACGAGTTAGCTGCAGATCGCGGAATATGTTCACACTTCAAATTACCTAGTCGCAGTGCCCGGTCACTTGGTGCATAGTGCTGCACCTTGCTTTGAGCCACTTGCACTTCAGTTATTCATTTCGCACGAGTTCGCAGCAGATTGCGGAATATTTTCTTACTTTTAATCTGCTCGTCAGAGCCTGCTGAAGCTGGCAGCAGAGTGCTGCACCTAGCTTAAGGCCATTCGCTCATGAATAGATCATGTCAATCGAGTTCGCAGCAGATCGCGGAATATCTACACGATTCAAACCTGCTCGTGGCAGCATGCGGTAGCTTGAAGCAGAGTGCTGCACCTTGTTTAAGGCCATTTGCACTTGAAAAAATCATTTCGCTTGTGTTGGCAGCAGTTCGCGGAATATGTAGACACTTCAAATCTGCTCGTCGGAGCGTGCTGTAGCTGGCAGCAGATTGCTGCACCTTTCTTGAGGCTATTGGCACTTCAATAATTCATTTCCCATGAGTTCGAGGGAGATAGAAGAGTATCTACACGCTTTTAATCTGCTCGTCGCAGCGAGCAGTCTCTGGCAGCACAGTGCTGCACCTAGCCTTAAGCCATTCACCCTTGAATAACTCATTTCGCTCGAGTTCGCAGCAGATCGCAGAATATCTACACACTTCAAATCTGCTCGTCAGAGCGTGCGGTAGCTGACGGCAGATTGCTGCACCTTGCTTGAGGCCATTTCCACTCGATTAGATCATTTCGAACGAGTTCGCAGCAGATCGCAGAATATTATCAGACTTCAAATTTGCTTGTCGTAGCGTGCAGAAGCTGGCAGCTGAGTGCTGCACCTGGTTTTAAGCCATTCGCACTTGAATGACTCATTTTGCACGAGTTCGCAGCAAATCGCAGAATACCTAGAAACTTTAAATCTGGTCGTAGCAGCGTGCAATAGCTGGCAGCAGAGAGATGCAATTTGGTTTAAGCATTTAGCACTTGAGTAACCCAAATCACACGAGTTCGCAGCAGATGGCGGAATATCTACAGACTTTAAATTTGCTTTTCGAAGCGTGCGGCAGCTGGCAGCTGAGTGCTGAGCCTTGTTTTAGGCCATTCACCCTCAATAACTCATTTCGCAAGAATTCGCAGTGGATTGCTGAATATCTACACGTTCCTAACTTGCTCGTGGCAGCATGCGGTAGCTTGCAGCAGAGTGCTGCACCTTGTTTTAAGCCGTTCGCACTTAAAAAACTCATTTCGTTCGAGTTCGCAGCAGATTGTGGAATATCTACACACTTTAAATCTGCTTGTCGGAGCGTGCGGTAGCAGGCAGCTGAGTGCCGCACCTTGTTTTAAGCCATTTGCACTTGAATACCTCATTTCCCTTGTGTTGGCAGCAGTTCGCAGAATATGTAGACACTTCAAATCTGCTCGTCGGTGCGTGTAAGAGCTGACAGATGGTTGAAGCAATTTGTTTAAAGCCATTAGCACTTGAATGACTCTTTTCGCACGACTTCGCAACAGATCGTGAAATATCTGCAGACTTTCAATCTGCTTGTCGGAGCGTACAGAATCTGGCAGCTGAGTGCTGCACCTGGTTATAAGCCATTCGCACTTGAATGGCTCACTTTGCACGAGTTCGCAGAAGATAGCAGAATATCTAGACACTTTAAGTCATCTCGTCCCGGCGTGCAGTAGCTGGGAGCAGAGTGATTCAATTTGTCTTATGCCATTCGGACTTGATTAACTCCTTTCGCACGAGTTCTCAGCAGATCGCAGATTATCTACACACTTTTAATCAGCTCGTCGGAGCAAGCAGTCTCTGGCAGCACAGTGCTGCACCTAGCATTAAGCAATTCACCCTTGAATAACTCATTTCGCTCGAGTTCGCCGCAGTTTGCGGAATATGTACACACTTCAAATCTGCTCATCAGAGCGTGTGGTAGCTGACGGCAGATTGCTGCACCTTGCTTGAGGCCATTCCCACTTGAATAGACCATTTCGCACGAGTTCGCAGGAGATCGCAGAATGTTTTCAGACTTCAAATTTCCTTGTCGTAGCTTGCAGAAGCTGGCAGCTGAGTGCTGCACCTGGTTTTAAGCCATTCGCACTTGAATGACTCATTTTGCACGAGTTCGCAGCAGATCGCAGAATACCTAGAAACGTCAAATCTGCTCGTCGCATGGTGCAGTAGCTGGCAGCAGAGTGATGCAATTTGGTTTAGGCCATTCGCACTTGAATAAATTATTTCGCACGAGTTAGCAGCAGATCGCAGATTCTCTACACACTTTAAATCGTCTCGTTGGAGCGTGCTGCAGCTGGAAGGGGAGTGCTGCACTTTGTTTTAAGCTATTCGAACTTAATTAACTCATTTCGGACGAGTTTGAAGCAGATAGCTGAATATTTTCACACTTCAAGTCAGCTCGTCCCAGCTTGCTGTAGCTGGCAGCCGAGTGCAGCACCTTGCTTTATGCCACTCACACTTCCACAATTCATTTCGCTCGAGTTCGTTGCAGATCGCTGAATATCTAGACACTTTAAGTCATCTCGTTCCAGCGTGCAGTAGCTAGGAGCAGAGTGATTAAGTTTGTTTTTCGCCATTCTCACTTAATTAACTCCTATCACACGAGTTCGCAGCAGATCGCAGATTATCTACAAACTTTTAATCAGCTCGTCGCAGCAAGCAGTCTCTGGCAGCACAGTGCTGCAACTAGCATTAAGCAATTCAACATTGAATAACTCATTTCGTACGAGTTCGCAGCAGTTTGCGGTATATGTAGACACTTTTAATCTGCTCGTCGGAGCATGCGGTACCTAGCAGCAGAGTGATGCATTTTGTTTTAAGCCATTCACACTTGAATACGTCATTTCACACGAGTTCGCAGCAGATGGCGGAATATCTACAGACTTTAAATCTGCTTTTCGAAGCGTGTGGTAGCTGGCAGCTGAGTGCTGCACCTTGTTTTAGGCCATTTGCCCTAAAATAACTCATTTCGCACGAGTTGGCAGCAGATTGCGGAATTTTTACATACTTTTAATCTGCTCGTCAGAGCCTGAGCTAGCTGGAGGCAGAGTGCTGCACCTTGCTTGAGGCCAATCGCACATGAACATATCATTTCAATCGAGCTCGCAGAAGATCGCGGAATATCTACACGAATCAAACCTGCTCATGGCAGCATGCGGTAGCTTGCAGCAGAGTGCTCCACCTTGTTTTAAGCCATTCGCACTTGAAAAACTCATTTCGCTCGAGTTGGCAGCAGTTCGCGGAATATGTAAACACTTCAAATCTGCTCGTCGGAGCCTGCAGTAGCTGGCAGCGGAGTGCTGCACCTTTCTTTAAGCTATTCGCACTTAAACAATTCATTTCGCACGAGTTCGCAGCAGATCACGGATTATCTACACACTTATAATTTGCTCGGGGGAGCATGGGGTAGCTTGCAGAAGAGTGATGCAATTCGCTTTAAGCCATTCGCATTTGAATAACTCATTTCGCACGAGTTCGCAGCAGATTGTGGAATATCTACAGACTTTATAATGCTTTTCGAAGCGTAAGGTAGCTGGCAGCTGAGTGTTGCACCTTGTTTTAGGCCATCCGCCCTCAATAACTCATTTCACACGAGTTCGCAGTGGATTGCAGAATATCTACACGTATCAAACCAGCTCGTGGCAGCATGCGGTAGCTTGCAGCAGAGTGCTGCACTTTGTTTTAAGCAATTCGCACTCGAAAAACTCATTTCGCTCGAGTTGGCAGCAGTTCGCGGAATATGTAAACACTTCAAATCTGCTCGTCGGAGCCTGCAGTAGCTGGCAGCTGAGTGCTGCGCCTTGTTTTAGGCCATTCGCCCTCAATAACTCATTTCGCAAGAGTTCGCAGCGGATTGCTGAATATCTACACACTTCAAATCTGCTCGTCAGAGCTTGCGGTAGCTGACGGCAGATTGCTTCACCTTTGCTTGTGACCATTCCCACTCGAATAGATCATTTCGCACGAGTTCGCAGCAGATCGCAGAATATTTTCAGACTTCAAATTTGCTTGTCGTAGCGTGCAGAAGCTGGCAGCTGAGTGCTGCACCTGGTTTTAAGCCATTCGCACTTGAATGACTAATTTGGCACGAGTTCGCAGCAGATCGCAGAATACCTAGAAACTTCAAATCTGCTCGTCGCAGCGTGCAATAGCTGGCAGCAGAGTGATGCAATTCGGTTTAAGTCATTCGCACTTGAATAACTTATTTCGCACGAGTTAGCAGCTGACCGCAGATTCTCTACACACTTTAAATCGTCTCGTCGGTACGTGTGGCAGCTGGCAGCAGAGTGCAGCACCTTGTTTTAAGCCATTCGAACTTGAATAACTCATTTCGCACGAGTTCGCCGCAGATAGCGGAATATTTTCATACTTCAATTCAGATCGTCCCAGCTTGCTGTAGCTGGCAACCGAGTGCAACACCTTGCTTTATGCCTCTCACACTTCAATAACTCATTTCGCTCGAGTTCGCAGCAGATAGCAGAATATCTAGACACTTTAGGTCATCTCGTCCCGGCGTGCAGTAGCTGGGAGAAGAGTGATTCAATTTGTTTTATGCCATTCGCACTTGATTAACTCCTTTTGCAAGAGTTCGCAGCTGATCGCAGATTATCTACACACTTTTAATCAGCTCGTCGGAGGGAGCAGTCTCTGGCAGCACAGTGCTGCACCTAGCATTAAGCAATTCACCCTTGAATAACTCATTTCGCTCGAGTTCACAGCAGTTTGCGGAATATGTACACACTTCAAATCTGCTCATCAGAGCGTGTGGTAGCTGACGGCAGATTGCTGCACCTTGCTTGAGGCCATTCCCACTCGAATAGACCATTTCGCACGAGTTTGCAGCAGATCGCAGATTATCTACACACTTTAAATCGTCTCGTCAGAGTGTGCGGCATTTGGCAGCAGAGTGCAGCACCTTGTTTTAAGCCATTCCAACTTAAATAACTCATTTCGGACGAGTTTGATGCAGAGAGCGGAATATCTACACGATTTAAACCTGCTCGTGGCTGCATGCGGTAGCTTGCAGCAGAGTCCTGCACCTTGTTTTAAGCTATTTGCACTTAAATAAATCATGTCGGTCGTGTTGGCAGCAGTTGGCGGAATATGTAGACACTTCAAATCTGCACGTCGGAGCTTGTGGTAGCTGGGAGCAGATGGCTGCACCTTTCTTGAGGCTATTGGCACTTCAATAATTCATTTCGCACGAGTTCGCAGCAGATCACGGATTATCTACACACTTATAATTTGCTCGGCGGAGCATGGGGTAGCTTGCAGAAGAGTGATGCAATTCGCTTTAAGCCATTCGCATTTGAATAACTCATTTCGCACGAGTTCGCAGCAGATTGTGGAATATCTACAGACTTTATAATGCATTTCGAAGAGTGAGGTAGCTGGCAGCTGAGTGTTGCACCTTGTTTTAGGCCATCCGCCCTCAATAACTCATTTCACACGAGTTCGCAGCAGATTGCAGAATATCTACACGATTCAAACCTGCTCGTGGCAGCATGCGGTAGCTTTCAGCATAGTGCTGCACCTTGTTTTAAGCCATTTGCACTTGAAAAAATCATTTCGCTTGTGTTGGCAGCAGTTCTCAGAATATGTGACACTTCAAATCTGCTCGTCGGAGCGTGCTGTAGCTGGCAACAGATTGCTGCACCTTTCTTTAGGCTATTGGCACTTCAATAATTCATTTCGCATGAGTTCGAGGGAGATAGCAGACTATCTACACGCTTTTAATCTGCTCGTCGCAGCGAGCAGTCTCTGGCAGCACAGTGCTGCACCTAGCGTTAAGCCATTCACCCTTGAATAACTCATTTCGCTCGAATTCGCAGCAGATCGCAGAATATCTACACACTTCAAATCTGCTCGTCAGAGCGTGCTGTAGCTGACGGCAGATTGCTGCACCTTGCTTGAGGCCATTTCCACTTGAATACCTCATTTCGCAGGAGCTCGCAGCAGATCGCAGAATATTATCAGACTTTAAATTTGCTTGTCTTAGCGTGCAGAAGCTGGCAGCTGAGTGCTGCACCTGGTTTTAAGCCATTCGCACTTGAATGACTCATTTTGCACGAGTTCGCAGCAAATCGCAGAATACCTAGAAACTTCAAATCTGCTAGTCGCAGCCTGCAATAGTTGGCAGCAGAGAGATGCAATTTGGTTTAAGCCATTAGCACTTGAGTAACCCAAATCACACGAGTTCGCAGCAGATGGCGGAATATCTACAGACTTTAAATCTGCTTTTCGAAGCGTGCAGCAGCTGGCAGCTGAGTGCTGCGCCTTGTTTTAGGCCATTCGCCCTCAATAACTCATTTCGCAAGAGTTCGCAGCGGATTGCTGAATATCTACATGTTCCTAACTTGCTCGTGGCAGGATGAGGTAGCTTGCAGCAGAGTGCTGCACCTTGTTTTAAGCCGTTCGCACTTAAAAAACTCATTTCGTTCGAGTTCGCAGCAGATTGTGGAATATCTACACACTTTAAATCTGCTTGTCGGAGCGTGCAGTAGCAGGCAGCTGAGTGCCGCTCCTTGTTTTAGGCCATTCGCCCTCAATAACTCATTTCGCACGAGTTCGCAGCGGATTGCGGAATATCTACACGTTTCAAACCTGCTCGTGGCAGCATGCGGTAGCTTGCAGCCGAGTGCTGCAGTTTGTTTTAAGCAATTCGCACTCGAAAAACTCATTTCGCTCGAGTTGGCAGCAGTTCGCGGAATATGTAAACACTTCAAATCTGCTCGTCGGAGCCTGCAGTAGCTGGCAGCAGAGTGCTGCACCTTTCTTTAAGCTATTCGCACTTCAACAATTCATTTCGCACGAGTTCGCAGCAGATCACGGATTATCTACACACTTATAATTTGCTCGGCGGAGCATGGGGTAGCTTGCAGAAGATTGATGCAATTCGCTTTAAGCCATTCGCATTTAAATAACTCATTTCGCACGAGTTCGCAGCAGATTGTGGAATATCTACAGACTTTATAATGCTTTTCGAAGCGTGAGGTAGCTGGCAGCTGAGTGTTGCACCTTGTTTTAGGCCATCCGCCCTCAATAACTCATTTCACACGAGTTCGCAGCAGATTGCAGAATATCTACACGATTCAAACCTGCTCGTGGCAGCATGCGGTAGCTTTCAGCATAGTGCTGCACCTTGTTTTAAGCCATTTGCACTTGAAAAAATCATTTCGCTTGTGTTGGCAGCAGTTCTCAGAATATGTAGACACTTCAAATCTGCTCGTCGGAGCGTGCTGTAGCTGGCAACAGATTGCTGCACCTTTCTTTAGGCTATTGGCACTTCAATAATTCATTTCGCATGAGTTCGAGGGAGATAGCAGACTATCTACACGCTTTTAATCTGCTCGTCGCAGCGAGCATTCTCTGGCAGCACAGTGCTGCACCTAGCGTTAAGCCATTCACCCTTGAATAACTCATTTCGCTCGAATTCGCAGCAGATCGCAGAATATCTACACACTTCAAATCTGCTCGTCAGAGCGTGCGGTAGCTGACGGCAGATTGCTGCACCTTGCTTGAGGCCATTTCCACTTGAATACCTCATTTCGCAGGAGCTCGCAGCAGATCGCAGAATATTATCAGACTTTAAATTTGCTTGTCTTAGCGTGCAGAAGCTGGCAGCTGAGTGCTGCACCTGGTTTTAAGCCATTCGCACTTAAATGACTCATTTTGCACGAGTTCGCAGCAAATCGCAGAATACCTAGAAACTTTAAATCTGGTCGTCGCAACGTGCAAAAGCAGGCAGCAGAGAGATGCAATTTGGTTTAAGCCATTAGCACTTGAGTAACCCAAATCACACGAGTTCGCAGCAGATGGCGGAATATCTACAGACTTTAAATCTGCTTTTCGAAGCGTGCAGCAGCTGGCAGCTGAGTGCTGCGCCTTGTTTTAGGCCATTCGCCCTCAATAACTCATTTCGCAAGAGTTCGCAGCTGATTGCTGAATATCTACATGTTCCTAACTTGCTCGTGGCAGGATGAGGTAGCTTGCAGCAGAGTGCTGCACCTTGTTTTAAGCCGTTCGCACTTAAAAAACTCATTTCGTTCGAGTTCGCAGCAGATTTTTGGAATATCTACACACTTTAAATCTGCTTGTCGGAGCGTGCTGTGGCAGGCAGCTGAGTGCCGCACCTTGTTTTAAGTCATTTGCACTTAAATACCTCATTTCGCACGACTTCGCATGGGATGGCGGATAATCTACACACTTTAAATCTCTGTGACACACCGTGCTGTAGCTCGCAGCAGAGTGCTGCACCTTCTTTTAGGCTATTCGCAATTGAATAACTCATTTAGTTCGAGTTCGCAGCAGTTCGGTGAATATGTAGACACTTTTAATCTGCTCGTCGGAGCATGCTGTACCTATCAGCAGAGTGATGCAATTTGTTTTAAGCCATTCGCACTTGAATAACCCATTTCACACGAGTTGGCAGCAGATGGCAGAATATCTACAGACTTTAAATCTGCTTTTCGAAGCGTGCGGCAGCTGGCAGCTGAGTGCTGCACCTGGTTTTAAGCCATTCGCACTTGAATGACTCACTTTGCACGAGTTCGCAGCAGATAGCAGAATATCTAGACACTTTAAGTCATCTCGTCCCGGCGTGCAGTAGCTGGGAGCAGAGTGATTCAATTTGTCTTATGTCATTCGGACTTGATTAACTCCTTTCGCACGAGTTCCCAGCAGATCTCAGATTATCTACACGCTTTTAATCAGCTCGTCGGAGCCAGCAGTCTCTGGCAGCACAGTGCTGCACCTAGCATTAAGCAATTCACCCTTGAATAACTCATTTCGCTCAAGTTCGCAGCAGTTTTCGGAATATGTAAACACTTCAAATCTGCTCGTCGGAGCCTGCAGTAGCTGGCAGCAGAGTGGTGCACCTTTCTTTAAGCAGTTGGCACTTCAATAATTCATTTCGCACGAGTTCGCAGTAGATCACGGATTATTTACACACGTTTAATTTGCTCGTCGGAGCATGGGGTAGCTTGCAGAAGAGTGATGATATTCGCTTTAAGCCATTCACCCTTGAATGACTCATTTCGCTCGAGTTCGCAGCAGATCGCAGAATATCTACACACTTCAAATCTGCTCGTCAGAGCGTGCGGTAGCTGACGGTAGATTGCTTCACCTTTGCTTGTGACCATTCCCACTCGAATAGATCATTTCGCACGAGTTCGCAGCAGATCGCAGAATATTTTCAGACTTCAAATTTGCTTGTCGTAGCGTGCAGAAGCTGGCAGCTGAGTGCTGCACCTGGTTTTAAGCCATTCGCACTTGAATGACTAATTTGGCACGAGTTCGCAGCAGATCGCAGAATACCTAGAAACTTCAAATCTGCTCGTCGCAGCGTGCAATAGCTGGCAGCAGAGTGATGCAATTTGGTTTAAGTCATTCGCACTTGAATAACTTATTTCGCACGAGTTAGCAGCTGACCGCAGATTCTCTACACACTTTAAATCGTCTCGTCGGAGCGTGTGGCAGCTGGCAGCAGAGTGCAGCACCTTGTTTTAAGCCATTCGAACTTAAATAACTCATTTCGCACGAGTTCGCCGCAGATAGCGGAATATTTTCATACTTCAATTCAGATCGTCCCAGCTTGCTGTAGCTGGCAACCGAGTGCAACACCTTGCTTTATGCCTCTCACACTTCAATAACTCATTTCGCTCGAGTTCGCAGCAGATAGCAGAATATCTAGACACTTTAGGTCATCTCGTCCCGGCGTGCAGTAGCTGGGAGAAGAGTGATTCAATTTGTTTAATGCCATTCGCACTTGATTAACTCCTTTTGCAAGAGTTCGCAGCAGATCGCAGATTATCTACACACTTTTAATCAGCTCGTCGGTGCCAGCAGTCTCTGGCAGCACAGTCCTGCACCTAGCATTAAGCAATTCACCCTTGAATAACTCATTTCGCTCGAGTTCACAGCAGTTTGCGGAATATGTACACACTTCAAATCTGCTCATCAGAGCGTGTGGTAGCTGACGGCAGATTGCTGCACCTTGCTTGAGGCCATTCCCACTCGAATAGACCATTTCGCACGAGTTTGCAGCAGATCGCAGATTATCTACACACTTTAAATCGTCTCGTCAGAGTGTGCGGCAGTTGGCAGCAGAGTGCAGCACCTTGTTTTAAGCCATTCCAACTTAAATAACTCATTTCGGACGAGTTTGAGGCAGAGAGAGGAATATCTACACGATTTAAACCTGCTCGTGGCTGCATGCGGTAGCTTGCAGCAGAGTCCTGCACCTTGTTTTAAGCTATTTGCACTTAAATAAATCATGTCGGTCGTGTTGGCAGCAGTTGGCAGAATATGTAGACACTTCAAATCTCCTCGTCGGAGCTTGTGGTAGCTGGGCGCAGATGGCTGCACCTTTCTTGAGGCTATTGGCACTTCAATAATTCATTTCGCACGAGTTCGCAGCAGATCACGGATTATCTACACACTTATAATTTGCTCGGCGGAGCATGATGTAGCTTGCAGAAGAGCGATGCAATTCGCTTTAAGCCATTCGCATTTTAATAACTCATTTCGCACGAGTTCGCAGCAGATTGTGGAATATCTACAGACTTTATAATGCTATTCGAAGCGTGAGGTAGCTGGCAGCTGAGTGTTGCACCTTGTTTTAGGCCATCCGCCCTCAATTACTCATTTCACTCGAGTTCGCAGCAGATTGCAGAATATCTACACGATTCAAACCTACTCGTGGCAGCATGCGGTAGCTTTCAGCATAGTGCTGCACCTTGTTTTAAGCCATTTGCACTTGAAAAAATCATTTCGCTTGTGTTGGCAGCAGTTCTCAGAATATGTAGACACTTCAAATCTGCTCGTCGGAGCGTGCTGTAGCTGGCAACAGATTGCTGCACCTTTCTTTAGGCTATTGGCACTTCAATAATTCATTTCGCATGAGTTCGAGGGAGATAGCAGACTATCTACACGCTTTTAATCTGCTCGTCGCAGCGAGCAGTCTCTGGCAGCACAGTGCTGCACCTAGCGTTAAGCCATTCACCTTTGAATAACTCATTTCGCTCGAGTTCGCAGCAGATCGCAGAATATCTACACAGTTCAAATCTGCTCGTCAGAGCTTGCGGCAGCTGAAGGCAGATTGCTGCACCTTGCTTGAGGCCATTCCCACTCGAATAGATCATTTCGCACGAGTTTGCAGGAGATCGCAGAATGTTTTCAGACTTCAAATTTCCTTGTCGTAGCGTGCAGAAGCTGGCAGCTGAGTGCTGCACCTGGTTTTAAGTTATTCTCACTTGAATGACTCATTTTGCACGAGTTTGCAGCAGATTGCAGTATACCTAGAAACTTCAAATTTGCACGTCGGAGCGTGCTGCAGCTGGAAGCAGAGTGCTGCACTTTGTTTTAAGCCATTCGAACTTAATTAACTCATTTCGGACGAGTTTGACGCAGATAGCTGAATATTTTCACACTTCAAGTCAGCTCGTCCCAGCTTGCTGTAGCTCGCAGCCGAGTGCTGCACCTTGCTTTATGCCACTCACACTTCCACAATTCATTTCGCTCGAGTTCGTTGCAGATCGCGGAATATGTAGATACTTTAAGTCATCTCGTTCCAGCGTGCAGTAGCTAGGAGCAGAGTGATTAAATTTGTTTTTCGCCATTCTCACTTGATTAACTCCTATCGCACGAGTTCGCAGCAGATCGCAGATTATCTACACACTTTTAATCAGCTCGTCGCAGCGAGCAGTCTCTGGCAGCACAGTGCTGCACCTAGCATTAAGCCATTCACCCTTGAATAACTCATTTCGTACGAGTTGGCAGCAGTTTGCGGAATATGTAGACACTTTTAATCTGCTCGTCGGAGCATGTAGTACCTAGAAGCAGAGTGATTCAATTTGTCTTATGCCATTCGGACTTGATTAACTCCTTTCGCACGAGTTCGCAGCAGATCGCAGATTATCTCCACACTTTTAATCAGCTTGTCGGAGCCAGCAGTCTCTGGCAGCACAGTGCTGCACCTAGCATTTAGCAATTCACCCTTGAATAACTCATTTCGCTCGAGTTCGCAGCAGTTTGCGGAATATGTAAACACTTCAAATCTGCTCGTCGGAGCCTGCAGCAGCTGGCAGCAGGGTGGTGCACCTTTCTTTAAGCAGTTGGCACTTCAATAATTCAGTTCGCATGAGTTCGCAGTAGATCACGGATTATTTACACACGTATAATTTGCTCGTCGGAGCATGGGGTAGCTTGCAGAAGAGTGATGATATTCGCTTTAAGCCATTCACCCTTGAATGACTCATTTCGCTCGAGTTTGCAGCAGATCGCAGAATATCTACACACTTCAAATCTGCTCGTCAGAGCGTGCAGTAGCTGACGGCAGATTGCTTCACCTTTGCTTGTGACCATTCCCACTCGATTTGATCATTTCGCACGAGTTTGCAGCAGATTGCAGAATATTTTCAGACTTCAAATTTGCTTGTCGTAGCATGCAGAAGCTGGCAGCTGAGTGCTGCACCTGGTTTTAAGCCATTTGCACTTGAATGACTCATTTTGCACGAGTTTGCAGCAGATCACTGAATACCTAGAAACTTCAAATCTGCTCGTCGCAGCGTGCAATAGCTGGCAGCAGAGTGATGCAATTTGGTTTAAGCCATTCGCACTTGAATAACTTATTTCGCACGAGTTAGCAGCTGATCGCAGATTCTCTACACACTTTAAATCGTCTCGTCGGAGCGTGCGGCAGCTGGCAGCAGAGTGCAGCACCTTGTTTTAGGCCATTCGAACTTAAATAACTCATTTCGGACGAGTTCGCCGCAGATAGCGGAATATTTTCACACTTCAAGTCAGATCGTCCCAGCTTGCTGTAGCTGGCAACCGAGTGCAACACCTTGCTTTATGCCTCTCACACTTCGATAACTCATTTCGCTCGAGTTCGCAGGAGATAGCAGAATATCTAGACAGTTTGAGTCATCTCGTCCCGGCGTGCAGTAGCTGGGAGAAGAGTGATTCAATTTGTTTTATGCCATTCGCACTTGATTAACGCCTTTCGCATGAGTTAGCAGCAGATCGCAGATTATCTACACACTTTTAATCAGCTCGTCGGAGCGAGCAGTCTCTGGCAGCACAGTGCTGCACCTAGCATTAAGCAATTCACCCTTGAATAACTCATTTCGCTCGAGTTCGCAGCAGTTTGCCGAATATGTACACACTTCAAATCTGCTCATCAGAGCGTGTGGTAGCTGACGGCAGATTGCTGCACCTTGCTTGAGGCCATTCCCACTCGAATAGATCATTTCGCACGAGTTCGCAGCAGATCGCAGATTCTCTACACACTTTAAATCGTCTCGTTGGAGCGTGCGGCTTCTGGCAGCAGAGTGCTTCACCTTGTTTTATGCCATTCCAACTTAAATAACTCATTTCGGACGAGTTCGCCACAGATAGCAGAATATTTTCACACTTCAAGTTAGCTCGTCCCAGCTTGCTGTAGCTGGCAGCCGAGTGCAGCACCTTGCTTTATTCCACTTACACTTCAACAATTAATTTCGCTCGAGTTCGCAGCAGATCGAGGAATATCTCGACACTTTAAGTCATCTCGTCCCAGCATGCAGTAGCTGGGAGCAGAGTGATTCAATTCGTTTAATGCCATTCGCACTTGATTAACTCCTTTCGCACGAGTTCGCAGCAGATCGCAGATCATCTACACACTTTTAATCAGCTCGTCGCAGCGAGCAGTCTCTGGCAGCACAGTGCTGCTCCTAGCATTAAGCTATTCACCCTTGAATAACTCATTTCGTACGAGTTCGCAGCAGTTTGCTGAATATGTAGACACTTTTAATCTGCTCGTCGGAGCTTGCGGTACCTAGCAGCAGAGTGATGCAATTTGTTTTAAGCCATTCACACTTGAATACATAATTTCACACGAGTTAGCAGCAGATGGCTGAATATCTACAGACTTTGTAATGCTTTTCGAAGCGTGCGGTAGCTGGCAGCTGAGTGCTGCGCCTTGTTTTAGGATATTCGCCCTCAATAACTCATTTCGCAAGAGTTCGCAGCTGATTGCTGAATATCTACACGCTCCTAACCTGCTCGTGGCAGCATGCGGTAGCTTGCAGCAGAGTGCTGCACCTTCTTTTAGGCTATTCGCAATTGAATAACTCATTTCGTTTGAGTTCGCAGCAGATTGTGGAATATCTACACACTTTAAATCTGCTTGTCGGAGCGTGTGGTAGCAGGCAGCTGAGTGCTGCACCTTGTTTTAAGCCATTTGCACTTGAATACCTCATTTCGCACGACTTCGCATGGGATCGCGGATTATCTACACACTTTAAATCTCCGTGACACACCGTGCTGTAGCTGGCAGCAGAGTGCTGCACATTCTTTTAGGCTATTCGCAATTGAATAACTCATTTCGTTCGAGTTCGAGTTCGCAGCATTTCGCGGAATATGTAGACACTTTAAATCTGCTCGTCGGTGCGTGTAAGAGCTGACAGATGGTTGATGCAATTCGTTTCAAGCCATTAGCACTTGAATAACTCTTTTCGCACGACTTTGCAGCAGATCGTGGAATATCTACAGACTTTAAATCTGCTTGTCGGAGCGTGCAGAAGCTGGCAGCTGAGTGCTGCACCTGGTTTTAAGCCATTCGCACTTGAATGACTCACTTTGCACGAGTTCGCAGCAGATAGCAGAATATCTAGACACTTTAAGTCATCTCGTCCCGGCGTGCAGTAGCTGGGAGCAGAGTGATTCAATTTGTCTTATGCCATTCGGACTTGATTAACTCCTTTCGCACGAGTTCGCAGTGAATCGCAGATTATCTACACACTTTTAATCAGCTCGTCGGAGCCAGCAGTCTCTGGCAGCACAGTGCTGCACCTAGCATTTAGCAATTCACCCTTGAATAACTCATTTTGCTCGAGTTCGCAGCAGTTTGCGGAATATGTAAACACTTCAAATCTGCTCGTCGGAGCCTGCAGTAGCTGGCAGCAGGGTGGTGCACCTTTCTTTAAGCAGTTGGCACTTCAATAATTCAGTTCGCATGAGTTCGCAGTAGATCACGGATTATTTACACACGTATAATTTGCTCGTCGGAGCATGGGGTAGCTTGCAGAAGAGTGATGATATTCGCTTTAAGCCATTCACCCTTGAATGACTCATTTCGCTCGAGTTTGCAGCAGATCGCAGAATATCTACACACTTCAAATCTGCTCGTCAGAGCGTGCAGTAGCTGACGGCAGATTGCTTCACCTTTGCTTGTGACCATTCCCACTCGAATAGATCATTTCGCACGAGTTCGCAGCAGATCGCAGAATATTTTCAGACTTCAAATTTGCTTGTCGTAGCGTGCAGAAGCTGGCAGCTGAGTGCTGCACCTGGTTTTAAGCCATTTGCACTTGAATGACTCATTTTGCACGAGTTTGCAGCAGATCACAGAATACCTAGAAACTTCAAATCTGCTCGTCGCAGCGTGCAATAGCTGGCAGCAGAGTGATGCAATTTGGTTTAAGCCATTCGCACTTGAATAACTTATTTCGCACGAGTTAGCAGCTGATCGCAGATTCTCTACACACTTTAAATCGTCTCGTCGGAACGTGCGGCAGCTGGCAACAGAGTGCAGCACCTTGTTTTAGGCCATTCGAACTTAAATAACTCATTTCGGACGAGTTCGCCGCAGATAGCGGAATATTTTCACACTTCAAGTCAGATCGTCTTAGCTTGCTGTAGCTGGCAACCGAGTGCAACACCTTGCTTTATGCCTCTCACACTTCGATAACTCATTTCGCTCGAGTTCGCAGCAGATAGCAGAATATCTAGACACTTTAAGTCATCTCGTCCCGGCGTGCAGTAGCTGGGAGAAGAGTGATTCAATTTGTTTTATGCCATTCGCACTTGATTAACTACTATCGCATGAGTTAGCAGCAGATCGCAGATTATCTACACACTTTTAATCAGCTCGTCGGAGCGAGCAGTCTCTGGCAGCACAGTGCTGCACCTAGCATTAAGCAATTCACCCTTGAATAACTCATTTCGCTCGAGTTCGCAGCAGTTTGCCGAATATGTACACACTTCAAATCTGCTCATCAGAGCGTGTGGTAGCTGACGGCAGATTGCTGCACCTTGCTTGAGGCCATTCCCACTCGAATAGATCATTTCGCACGAGTTCGCAGCAGATCGCAGATTCTCTACACACTTTAAATCGTCTCGTTGGAGCGTGCGGCTTCTGGCAGCAGAGTGCTTCACCTTGTTTTATGCCATTCCAACTTAAATAACTCATTTCGGACGAGTTCGCCACAGATAGCAGAATATTTTCACACTTCAAGTTAGCTCGTCCCAGCTTGCTGTAGCTGGCAGCCGAGTGCAGCACCTTGCTTTATGCCACTTACACTTCAACAATTAATTTCGCTCGAGTTCGCAGCAGATCGAGGAATATCTCGACACTTTAAGTCATCTCGTCCCAGCATGCAGTAGCTGGGAGCAGAGTGATTCAATTCGTTTAATGCCATTCGCACTTGATTAACTCCTTTCGCACGAGTTCGCAGCAGATCGCAGATCATCTACACACTTTTAATCAGCTCGTCGCAGCGAGCAGTCTCTGGCAGCACAGTGCTGCTCCTAGCATTAAGCTATTCACCCTTGAATAACTCATTTCGTACGAGTTCGCAGCAGTTTGCTGAATATGTAGACACTTTTAATCTGCTCGTCGGAGCTTGCGGTACCTAGCAGCAGAGTGATGCAATTTGTTTTAAGCCATTCACACTTGAATACATAATTTCACACGAGTTAGCAGCAGATGGCTGAATATCTACAGACTTTGTAATGCTTTTCGAAGCGTGCGGTAGCTGGCAGCTGAGTGCTGCGCCTTGTTTTAGGATATTCGCCCTCAATAACTCATTTCGCAAGAGTTCGCAGCTAATTGCTGAATATCTACACGCTCCTAACCTGCTCGTGGCAGCATGCGGTAGCTTGCAGCAGAGTGCTGCACCTTCTTTTAGGCTATTCGCAATTGAATAACTCATTTCGTTTGAGTTCGCAGCAGATTGTGGAATATCTACACACTTTAAATCTGCTTGTCGGAGCGTGTGGTAGCAGGCAGCTGAGTGCTGCACCTTGTTTTAAGCCATTTGCACTTGAATACCTCATTTCGCACGACTTCGCATGGGATCGCGGATTATCTACACACTTTAAATCTCCGTGACACACCGTGCTGTAGCTGGCAGCAGAGAGCTGCACATTCTTTTAGGCTATTCGCAATTGAATAACTCATTTCGTTCGAGTTCGCAGCATTTCGCGGAATATGTAGACACTTTAAATCTGCTCGTCGGTGCGTGTAAGAGCTGACAGATGGTTGATGCAATTCGTTTCAAGCCATTAGCACTTGAATAACTCTTTTCGCACGACTTCGCAGCAGATCGTGGAATATCTACAGACTTTAAATCTGCTTGTCGGAGCGTGCAGAAGCTGGCAGCTGAGTGCTGCACCTGGTTTTAAGCCATTCGCACTTGAATGACTCACTTTGCACGAGTTCGCAGCAGATAGCAGAATATCTAGACACTTTAAGTCATCTCGTCCCGGCGTGCAGTAGCTGGGAGCAGAGTGATTCAATTTGTCTTATGCCATTCGGACTTGATTAACTCCTTTCGCACGAGTTCGCAGTGAATCGCAGATTATCTACACACTTTTAATCAGCTCGTCGGAGCCAGCAGTCTCTGGCAGCACAGTGCTGCACCTAGCATTTAGCAATTCACCCTTGAATAACTCATTTTGCTCGAGTTCGCAGCAGTTTGCGGAATATGTAAACACTTCAAATCTGCTCGTCGGAGCCTGCAGTAGCTGGCAGCAGGGTGGTGCACCTTTCTTTAAGCAGTTGGCACTTCAATAATTCAGTTCGCATGAGTTCGCAGTAGATCACGGATTATTTACACACGTATAATTTGCTCGTCGGAGCATGGGGTAGCTTGCAGAAGAGTGATGATATTCGCTTTAAGCCATTCACCCTTGAATGACTCATTTCGCTCGAGTTTGCAGCAGATCGCAGAATATCTACACACTTCAAATCTGCTCGTCAGAGCGTGCAGTAGCTGACGGCAGATTGCTTCACCTTTGCTTGTGACCATTCCCACTCGAATAGATCATTTCGCACGAGTTCGCAGCAGATCGCAGAATATTTTCAGACTTCAAATTTGCTTGTCGTAGCGTGCAGAAGCTGGCAGCTGAGTGCTGCACCTGGTTTTAAGCCATTTGCACTTGAATGACTCATTTTGCACGAGTTTGCAGCAGATCACAGAATACCTAGAAACTTCAAATCTGCTCGTCGCAGCGTGCAATAGCTGGCAGCAGAGTGATGCAATTTGGTTTAAGCCATTCGCACTTGAATAACTTATTTCGCACGAGTTAGCAGCTGATCGCAGATTCTCTACACACTTTAAATCGTCTCTCGTCGGAGCGTGCGGCAGCTGGCAACAGAGTGCAGCACCTTGTTTTAGGCCATTCGAACTTAAATAACTCATTTCGGACGAGTTCGCCGCAGATAGCAGAATATTTTCACACTTCAAGTCAGATCGTCTTAGCTTGCTGTAGCTGGCAACCGAGTGCAACACCTTGCTTTATGCCTCTCACACTTCGATAACTCATTTCGCTCGAGTTCGCAGCAGATAGCAGAATATCTAGACACTTTAAGTCATCTCGTCCCGGCGTGCAGTAGCTGGGAGAAGAGTGATTCAATTTGTTTTATGCCATTCGCACTTGATTAACTACTATCGCATGAGTTAGCAGCAGATCGCAGATTATCTACACACTTTTAATCAGCTCGTCGGAGCGAGCAGTCTCTGGCAGCACAGTGCTGCACCTAGCATTAAGCAATTCACCCTTGAATAACTCATTTCGCTCGAGTTCGCAGCAGTTTGCCGAATATGTACACACTTCAAATCTGCTCATCAGAGCGTGTGGTAGCTGACGGCAGATTGCTGCACCTTGCTTGAGGCCATTCCCACTCGAATAGATCATTTCGCACGAGTTCGCAGCAGATCGCAGATTCTCTACACACTTTAAATCGTCTCGTTGGAGCGTGCGGCTTCTGGCAGCAGAGTGCTTCACCTTGTTTTATGCCATTCCAACTTAAATAACTCATTTCGGACGAGTTCGCCACAGATAGCAGAATATTTTCACACTTCAAGTTAGCTCGTCCCAGCTTGCTGTAGCTGGCAGCCGAGTGCAGCACCTTGCTTTATGCCACTTACACTTCAACAATTAATTTCGCTCGAGTTCGCAGCAGATCGAGGAATATCTCGACACTTTAAGTCATCTCGTCCCAGCATGCAGTAGCTGGGAGCAGAGTGATTCAATTCGTTTAATGCCATTCGCACTTGATTAACTCCTTTCGCAC
The DNA here is from genome assembly GCA_009760855.2 of Cristatella mucedo. Classification (NCBI taxonomy): domain Eukaryota; kingdom Metazoa; phylum Bryozoa; class Phylactolaemata; family Cristatellidae; genus Cristatella; species Cristatella mucedo. Next base: position 102,273 of record WPIO01000290.1, read on the forward strand.
GAGTTCGCAGCAGATCGCAGATCATCTACACACTTTTAATCAGCTCGTCGCAGCGAGCAGTCTCTGGCAGCACAGTGCTGCTCCTAGCATTAAGCTATTCACCCTTGAATAACTCATTTCGTACGAGTTCGCAGCAGTTTGCTGAATATGTAGACACTTTTAATCTGCTCGTCGGAGCTTGCGGTACCTAGCAGCAGAGTGATGCAATTTGTTTTAAGCCATTCACACTTGAATACATAATTTCACACGAGTTAGCAGCAGATGGCTGAATATCTATAGACTTTGTAATGCTTTTCGAAGCGTGCGGTAGCTGGCAGCTGAGTGCTGCGCCTTGTTTTAGGATATTCGCCCTCAATAACTCATTTCGCAAGAGTTCGCAGCTGATTGCTGAATATCTACACGCTCCTAACCTGCTCGTGGCAGCATGCGGTAGCTTGCAGCAGAGTGCTGCACCTTCTTTTTAGGCTATTCGCAATTGAATAACTCATTTCGTTTGAGTTCGCAGCAGATTGTGGAATATCTACACACTTTAAATCTGCTTGTCGGAGCGTGTGGTAGCAGGCAGCTGAGTGCTGCACCTTGTTTTAAGCCATTTGCACTTGAATACCTCATTTCGCACGACTTCGCATGGGATCGCGGATTATCTACACACTTTAAATCTCCGTGACACACCGTGCTGTAGCTGGCAGCAGAGTGCTGCACATTCTTTTAGGCTATTCGCAATTGAATAACTCATTTCGTTCGAGTTCGCAGCATTTCGCGGAATATGTAGACACTTTAAATCTGCTCGTCGGTGCGTGTAAGAGCTGACAGATGGTTGATGCAATTCGTTTCAAGCCATTAGCACTTGAATAACTCTTTTCGCACGACTTCGCAGCAGATCGTGGAATATCTACAGACTTTAAATCTGCTTGTCGGAGCGTGCAGAAGCTGGCAGCTGAGTGCTGCACCTGGTTTTAAGCCATTCGCACTTGAATGACTCACTTTGCACGAGTTCGCAGCAGATAGCAGAATATCTAGACACTTTAAGTCATCTCGTCCCGGCGTGCAGTAGCTGGGAGCAGAGTGATTCAATTTGTCTTATGCCATTCGGACTTGATTAACTCCTTTCGCACGAGTTCGCAGTGAATCGCAGATTATCTACACACTTTTAATCAGCTCGTCGGAGCCAGCAGTCTCTGGCAGCACAGTGCTGCACCTAGCATTTAGCAATTCACCCTTGAATAACTCATTTTGCTCGAGTTCGCAGCAGTTTGCGGAATATGTAAACACTTCAAATCTGCTCGTCGGAGCCTGCAGTAGCTGGCAGCAGGGTGGTGCACCTTTCTTTAAGCAGTTGGCACTTCAATAATTCAGTTCGCATGAGTTCGCAGTAGATCACGGATTATTTACACACGTATAATTTGCTCGTCGGAGCATGGGGTAGCTTGCAGAAGAGTGATGATATTCGCTTTAAGCCATTCACCCTTGAATGACTCATTTCGCTCGAGTTTGCAGCAGATCGCAGAATATCTACACACTTCAAATCTGCTCGTCAGAGCGTGCAGTAGCTGACGGCAGATTGCTTCACCTTTGCTTGTGACCATTCCCACTCGAATAGATCATTTCGCACGAGTTCGCAGCAGATCGCAGAATATTTTCAGACTTCAAATTTGCTTGTCGTAGCGTGCAGAAGCTGGCAGCTGAGTGCTGCACCTGGTTTTAAGCCATTTGCACTTGAATGACTCATTTTGCACGAGTTTGCAGCAGATCACAGAATACCTAGAAACTTCAAATCTGCTCGTCGCAGCGTGCAATAGCTGGCAGCAGAGTGATGCAATTTGGTTTAAGCCATTCGCACTTGAATAACTTATTTCGCACGAGTTAGCAGCTGATCGCAGATTCTCTACACACTTTAAATCGTCTCGTCGGAGCGTGCGGCAGCTGGCAACAGAGTGCAGCACCTTGTTTTAGGCCATTCGAACTTAAATAACTCATTTCGGACGAGTTCGCCGCAGATAGCGGAATATTTTCACACTTCAAGTCAGATCGTCTTAGCTTGCTGTAGCTGGCAACCGAGTGCAACACCTTGCTTTATGCCTCTCACACTTCGATAACTCATTTCGCTCGGAGCGAGCAGTCTCTGGCAGCACAGTGCTGCACCTAGCATTAAGCAATTCACCCTTGAATAACTCATTTCGCTCGAGTTCGCAGCAGTTTGCAGAATATGTACACACTTCAAATCTGCTCATCAGAGCGTGTGGTAGCTGACGGCAGATTGCTGCACCTTGCTTGAGGCCATTCCCACTCGAATAGATCATTTCGCACGAGTTCGCAGCAGATCGCAGATTCTCTACACACTTTAAATCGACTCGTCGGAGCGTGCGGCTGCTGGCAGCAGAGTGCTTCACCTTGTTTTCTGCCATTCCAAGGTTAATAACTCATTTCGGACGAGTTCGCCACAGATAGCAGAATATTTTCACACTTCAAGTCAGCTCGTCCCAGCTTGCTGTAGCTGGCAGCCGAGTGCAGCACCTTGCTTTATGCCACTTACACTTCAACAATTAATTTCGCTCGAGTTCGCAGCAGATCGAGGAATATCTAGACACTTTAAGTCATCTCGTCCCAGCATGCAGTAGCTGGGAGCAGAGTGATTCAATTTGTTTTATGCCATTCGCACTTGATTAACTCCTTTCGCACGAGTTCGCAGCAGATCGCAGATTATCTACACACTTTTAATCAGCTCGTCCCAGCGAGCAGTCTCTGGCAGCACAGTGCTACTCCTAGCATTAAGCAATTCACCCTTGAATAACTCATTTCGTACGAGTTCGCAGCAGTTTGCGGAATATGTAGACACTTTTAATCTGCTCGTCGGAGCTTGCGGTACCTAGCAGCAGAGTGATGCAATTTGTTTTAAGCCATTCACACTTGAATACATCATTTCACACGAGTTGGCAGCAGATGGCGGAATATCTACAGACTTTAAATCTGCTTGTCGGAGCGTGTGGTAGCAGGCAGCTGAGTGCCGCACCTTGTTTTAAGCCATTTGCACTTGAATACCTCATTTCGCACGACTTCGCATGGGATCGCGGATTATCTACACACTTTAAATCTCCGTGACACACCGAGCTGTAGCTGGCAGCAGAGTGCTGCACATTCTTTTAGGCTATTCGCAATTGAATAACTCATTTCGTTCGAGTTCGCAGCATTTCGCGGAATATGTAGACACTTTTAATCTGCTCGTCGGTGCGTGTAAGAGCTGACAGATGGTTGATGCAATTTGTTTTAAGCCATTCGCACTTGAATGACTCACTTTGCACGAGTTCACAGCAGATAGCAGAATATCGAGACACTTTAAGTGATCTCGTCCCGGCGTGCAGTAGCTGGAAGCAGAGTGATTCAATTTGTCTTATGCCATTCGGACTTTAATAACTCCTTTCGCTCGAGTTCGCAGCAGATCCCAGATTATCTACACACTTTTTATCAGCTCGTCGGAGCGAGCAGTCTCTGGCAGCACAGTGCTGCACCTAGCATTAAGCAATTCACCCTTGAATAACTCATTTCGCTCGAGTTCGCAGCAGTTTTCGGAATATGTAAACACTTCAAATCTGCTCGTCGGAGCCTGCAGTAGCTGGCAGCAGAGTGGTGCACCTTTCTTTAAGCAGTTGGCACTTTAATAATTCATTTCGCACGAGTTCGCAGTAGATCACGGATTATTTACACACGTATAATTTGCTCTTCGGAGCATGGGGTAGCTTGCAGAAGAGTGATGATATTCGCTTTAAGCCATTCACCCTTGAATGACTCATTTCGCTCGAGTTCGCAGCAGATCGCTGAATATCTACACACTTCAAATCTGCTCTTCAGAGCGTGCGGTAGCTGACGGCAGATTGCTTCACCTTTGCTTGAGACCATTCCCACTCGAATAGATCATTTCGCACGAGTTCGCAGCAGATCGCAGAATATTTTCAGACTTCAAATTTGCTTGTCGTAGCGTGCAGAAGCTGGCAGCAGAGTGCTGCACCTGGTTTTAAGCCATTCGCACTTGAATGACTCATTTTGCACGAGTTCGCAGCAGATCGCAGAATACCTAGAAACTTCAAATCTGCTCGTCGCAGCGTGCAATAGCTGGCAGCAGAGTGATGCAATTTGGTTTAAGCCATTCGCACTTGAATAACTTATTTCGCACGAGTTAGCAGCTGATCGCAGATTCTCTACACACTTTAAATCGTCTCGTCGGAGGTTGCGGCAGCTGGCAGCAGAGTGTAGCACCTTGTTTTAAGCCATTCGAACCTAAATAACTCATTTCGGACGAGTTCGCCGCAGATAGCAGAATATTTTAACACTTCAAGTCAGATCGTCCCAGCTTGCTGTAGCTGGCAACCGGTTGCAACACCTTGCTTTATGCCTCTCACATTTCAATAACTCATTTCGCTCGAGTTCGCAGCAGATCGCGAAATATCTAGGCACTTTAAGTCATCTCGTCCCTGCATGCAGTAGCTGGGAGCAGAGTGATTCAATTTGTTTTATGCCATTCGCACTTGATTAACTTCTTTAACGTAAGTTCGCAGCAGATCGCAGATTATCTACATACCTTTAATCAGCTCGTCGCAGCTAGCAGTCTCTGGCAGCACAGTGCTGCACCTAGCATTAAGCAATTCACCCTTGAATGACTCATTTCGTACGAGTTCGCTGCAGTTTGCGGAATATGTAGACACTTGTAATCTGCTCGTCGGAGAATGCGGCACCTAGCAGCAGAGTGATGCAATTTGTTTTAAGCCATTCGCACTTAAATAACTCATTTCTCACGAGTTCGCAGCAGATGGCGGAATATCTACAGACTTTAAATCTGCTTTTTGAAGGTTGCGGTAGCTGGCAGCTGAGTGCTGCACCTTGTTTTAGGCCATTCGCCCTTAATAACTCATTTCGCACGAGTTCTTAGCGGATTGCAGAATATCTACACGTTTTAAACCTGCTCGTGGCAGCATGCGGTAGCTTGCAGCAGAGTGCTGCACCTTGTTTTCAGCCATTCGCACTTGAAAAACTTATTGCGTTCGAGTTGGCAGCAGTTCGCGGAATATGTAAACACTTCAAGTCTGCTCATCGGAGCCTGCAGTAGCTGGCAGCAGATTGCTGCACCTATTTTTAACCTAATCGCACTTCAATAATTCATTTGGCACAAGTTCGCAGCAGATCACGGATTATCTACACACTTATAATGTGCTCTTCGGAGCATGGGGTAGCTTGCAGAAGAGTGATGCAATTCGCTTTAAGCCATTCGCATTTAAATAACTCATTTCGCACGAGTTCGCAGCAGATTGTGAAATATCTATACACTTTAAATCTGCTTGTCGGAGCGTGCGGTAGCAGGCAGCTGAGTGCCGCACATTGTTTTAAGCCATTCGCTCTCTAATACCTCATTTCGCACGACTTTGCATGGGATCGCGGATTATCTACACACTTTAAATCTCCGTGACTCACCGTGCTGTAGCTCGCAGCAGAGTGCTGCACCTTCTTTTAGGCTATTCGCAATTGAATAACTCATTTCGTTCGAGTTCGCAGCAGTTCGCGGAATATGTAGACAATTTTAATCTGCTCGTCGGTGCGTGTAAGAGCTGACAGATGGTTGATGCAATTTGTTTTAAGCCATTAGCACTTGAATAACTCTTTTCGCACGACTTCGCAGCGGATCGTGGAATATCTACAGACTTTCAATCAGCTTGTCAGGACATGCAGTGGCTGGCAGCTGAGTGCTGCACCTTGTTTTAGTCCATTCCCAATTAAATAGATCATTTCGCACGAGTTCGTTCTAAATCTCGGAATAATTTTACACTTCAAATCTGCTCGTCGTACCGTGTAGTAGCTTGCAGCAGAGTGCTGCACCTTGTTAAAAGCCATTCGCACTTGACAAACTCATTTCGTACGAGCTAGCAGCTGATTGCAGAATATCTAGAAATACCAAATCTGCTCGTCACAGCCTGTGGTAGCTGGCAGCACAGTGCTTCACCTTTTTTTAAGCCAATCGAACTTGAATAACTCATTTCGCACGAGTTAGCTGCAAATCGCGGAATATTTTCACACTTCAATTTAGCTAGTCGCAGTGGGCAGTCACTTGGTGCAAAGTGCTGCACCTTGCTTTGAGCAACTTGCACTTCAATTATTCATTTCGCACGAGTTCGCAGCAGATTGCGGAATATTTACATACTTTTAATCTGGTCGTCAGAGCCTGCGGTATCTGGCAGCAGAGTGCTGCACCTTGCTTGAGGCCATTTGCACATGAATAGTTCATTTCAATCGAGTTCGCAGCAGATCGCAAAATAAACGATTCAAACCTGCATGTGGCAGCATGCGGTAGCTTGCAGAAGAGTGCTGCACCTTGTTTTAAGCCATTTGCACTTGAAAAACTCATTTCGCTCGTGTTGGCAGCAGTTTGCAGAAAATGTACACACTACAAATCTGCTCGTCGGAGCGTGTGGTAGCTGGCAGCAGAGTGCTGCACCTTTCTTAGGGCTATTGGCACTTCAATAATTCATTTCGCACGAGTTCCCAGCAGATCGCGGATTATCTACAAACTTTTAATCTGCTCGTCGGAGCATGGAGTAGCTTGCTGAAGACTGATGCAATTCGCTTTAAGCTATTCGCATTTGAATAACTCATTTCGCACGAGTTCGCAGCAGATCGCAGATTATCCACACACTTTTAATCAGCTCGTCGGAGCCAGCAGTCTCTGGCAACACAGTGCTGCACCTAGCATCAAGCAATTCACCCTTGAATAACTCATTTCGCTCGAGTTCGCAGCAGTTTGCGAATATGTACACACTTCAAATCTGCTCATCAGAGCGTGTGGTAGCTGACGGCAGATTGCTGCACCTTGCTTGAGGCCATTCCCACTCGAATAGATCATTTCGCAAGAGTTCGCAGCAGATCGCAGAATAATTTCAGACTTCAAATTTGCTTGTCGTAGCATGCAGAAGCTGGCAGCTGAGTGCTGCACGTGGTTTTAAGCCATTCCCACTTGAATGACTCATTTTCCACGAGTTCGCAGCAGATCGCAGAATACCTAGAAACTTCAAATTTGCTCGTCGCAGCGTTCAATAGCTGGCAGCAGAGTGATGCAATTTGGTTTAAGCCATTCGCACTTGAATAACTTATTTCGCACGAGTTAGCAGCAGATCGCAGATTCTCTACACACTTTAAATCGTCTCGTCGGAGCGTGCTGCAGCTGGAAGCAGAGTGCTGCACTTTGTTTTAAGCCATTCGAACTTAATTAACTCATTTCGGACGAGGTTGACTCAGATAGCGGAATATTTTCACACTTCAAGTCAGCTCGTCCCAGCTTGCTGTAGCTGGCAGCCGAGTGCAGCACCTTGCTTTATGCCACTCACACTTCAATAACTCATTTCGTTCGAGTTCGCAGCAGTTCGCGGATTATGTAGACACTTTTAATCTGCTCGTCGGTGCGTGTGAGAGCTGACAGAAGGTTGATGGAATTTGTTTTAAGCTCTTAGCACTTGAATAACTCTTTTCGAATGACTTCGCAGCAGATCGTGGAATATCTACAGACTTTCAATCAGCTTGTCGGAACGTGCAGTAGCAGGCAGCTGAGTGCTGCACCTTGTTTTAGTCCATTCGCACTTAAATAGATCATTTCGCGCGAGTTCGCTGCAGATCGCGAAATATTTTTACACTTCAAATCTGCTCGTCTTTCCTTGCGGTAGCTAACAGCAGAGTGCTGCACCTTGTTAAAAGCCATTCGCACTTGAGTAACTCATTTCGTACGAGCTAGCAGCTGATCTCAGAATATCTAGAAATGTAAAATCTGCTCGTCCCAGCGTGCGGTAGCTGGGCACAGAGTGTTTCACCTTTTTTTAAGCCAACCGAACTTGAATATCTCATTTCGACGAGTTAGCAGCAGATCGCGGAATATTTTCACACTTCAAATTAGTTCATGGCAGTGTGCGGTCACTCGGTGCAAAGTGCTGCACCTTGCTTTGAGCAACTTGCACTTCAATTATTCATTTCGCACGAGTTCGCTGCAGATTGCGGAATATTTTCTTACTTTTAATCTGCTCGTCAGAGCCTGCGGTAGCTGGCAGCAGAGTGCTGCACCTTGCTTGAGGCCATTCGCACATGAATAGATCATTTCAATCAAGTTCGCAGGAGATCGCGGAATATCTACACGATTCAAACCTGCTCGATGCAGCATGCGGTAGCTTGAAGCAGAGTGCTGCACCTTGTTTTAAGCCATTTGCACTTGAAAAAATCATTTCGCTTGTGTTGGCAGCAGTTCGCGGAATATGTAGACACTTCAAATCTGCTCGTCGGAGCGTGCTGTAGCTGGCAGCAGATTGTTGCACCTTTCTTTAGGCTATTGGCACTTCAATAATTCATTTCGCATGAGTTCGAGGGAGATGGCAGACTATCTACACGCTTTTAATCTGCTCGTCGCAGCGAGCAGTCTCTGGCAGCACAGTGCTGCACCTAGCGTTAAGCCATTCACCCTTGAATAACTCATTTCGCTCGAGTTCGCAGCAGATCGCAGAATATCTACACACTTCAAATCTGCTCGTCAGAGCGTGCGGTAGCTGACGGCAGATTGCTGCACCTTGCTTGAGGCCGTTTCCACTCGATTAGATCATTTCGCACGAGTTCGCAGCAGATCGCAGAATATTATCAGACTTCAAATTTGCTTGTCGTAGCGTGCAATAGCTGGCAGCAGAGACATGCAATTTGGTTTAAGCCATTAGCACTTGAGTAACCCATATCACACGAGTTCGCAGCAGATGGCGGAATATCTACAGACTTTAAATCTGCTTTTCGAAGCGTGCGGCAGCTGGCAGCTGAGTGCTGTTCCTTGTTTTAGGCCATTCGCCCTCAATAACTCATTTCGCAAGAGTTCGCAGCTGCTTGCTGAATATCTACACGTTTCAAACCTGCTCGTGGCAGCATGCGGTAGCTTGCAGCAGAGTGCTGCACCTTGTTTTAAGCCATTCGCACTTGAAAAACTCATTTCGTTCGAGTTGGCAGTGGTTCGCGGAATATGTAAACACTTAAAATCTGCTCGTCGGAGCCTGGAGTAACTAGCAGCAGAGTGCTGCACCTTTCTTTAAGCTATTCGCACTTCAATAATTCATTTTGCACGAGTTAGCAGCAGATCACGGATTATCTACACACTTATAATTTGCTCATCGGAGCATGGGGTACCTTGCAGAAAAGTGATGCAATTTGCTTTAAACCATTCGCATTTGAATAACTCATTTCGCACGAGTTCGCAGCAGATTGTGGAATATCTACACACTTTAAATCTGCTTGTCGGAGCGTGCTGTAGCAGGCAGCTGAGTGCCACACCTTGTTTTAAGCCATTCGCACTTGAATACCTCATTTCGCACGACTTCGCATGGGATCGCGGATTATCTACCCACTTTAAATCTCCGTGACGCACCTTGCTGTATCTCACAGCAGAGTGCTGCACCTTATTTTAGGCTAATTGCAATTGAATAACTCATTTCCTTCGAGTTTGCAGCAATTCGCAGAATATGTAGACACTTTTAATTTGCTCGTCGGTGCATGTAAGAGCTGACAGATAGTTGATGCAATTTGTTTTAAGCCATTAGCACTTGAATAACTCTTTTCGCACGACTTCGCAGCAGATCGTGGAATATCTACAGACTTTTAATCAGCTTGTCGGGACGTGCAGTTGCTGGCAGCTGAGTGCTGCACCTTGTTTTAGTCCATTCGCACTTGAATAGATCATTTCGCACGAGTTCGCTGCAGATCGCGGAATATTTTTACACTTTAAATCTGCTCGTTGTACCGTGCTGTAGCTGGCAGCAGAGTGGTGCACCTTGTTAAAAGCCATTCGCACTTGACTAACTCATTTCGTACGAGGTAGCAGCTGATTGAGGAATATCTAGAAATATCAAATCTGCTCGTCACAGCTTGCGGTAGCTGGCAGCAGAGTGCTTCAGCTTTTTTTAAGCTAATCGAACTTGAATAACTCATTTCGCACGAGTTAGCTGCAGATCGCGGAATATTTTCAAACTTCAAATTAGCTCGTCGCAGTGTGCGGTCACTTGGTGCAAAGTGCTGCACCTTGCTTTAAGCAACTTGCACTTCAATTATTCATTTCGCACGAGTTCGCAGCAGATTGCTGAATATTTACATACTTTTAATCTGCTCGTCAGAGCCTGCGGTAGCTGGCAGCAGAGTGCTGCACCTTGCTTGAGGCCATTCCCACTCGAATAGATCATTTCGCACGAGTTCGCAGCAGATCGCAGATTATCTATGCACTTTAAATCAGCTCGTTGCAGCAAGCAGTCTCTGGCAGCACAGTGCTGCACCTAGAATTAAGCCATTCATCCTTGAATAAATCATTTCAATCGAGTTCGAAGCATATCGCGGAATATCTACAAACTTTTAATCTGCTCGTCGCAGCTAGCAGTCTCTGGCAGAACAGTGGTGCACCTAGCGTTAAGCCATTCACCCTAGAATAACCTATTTCGCTCGAGTTCGCAGCAGATCTCAGAATATCTACACACTTCAAATCTGCTCGTCAGAGCGTGCGGTAGCTGACGGCAGATTGCTGCACCTTGCTTGAGGCCATTCCAAGTCGAATAGATCATTTCGCACGAGTTCGCAGCAGATCGCAGATTATCTATGCACTTCTAATCAGCTCGTCGCAGCGAGCAGTCTCTGGCAGCACAGTGCTGCACCTAGCATTAAGCCATTCACCCTTGAATAAATCATTTCGTCCGAGTTCGCAGCAGTTTGCGGAATATGTAGACACATTTAATCTGCTCGTCGGAGCATGCTGTACCTAGCAGCAGAGTGATGCAATTTGTTTTAAGCCATTCGCACTTGAATAATCTATTTTACACGAGGTCCCAGCAGATGGCGGAATATCTACAGACTTTAAATCTGCTTTTCGAAGTATGTGGTAGCTGGCAGCTGAGTGCTGCGCCTTGTTTTAGGCCATTCGCCCTGAATAACTCATTTCGCACGAGCTCCCAGCGGATTGCAAAATATCTACACGTTTCAAACCTGCTCGTGGCAGAATGCGGTAGCTTGCAGGAGAGTGCTGCACCTTGTTTTAAGCCATTCGCACTTCAATAATTCATTTTGCACGAGTTCGCAGCAGATCACGGATTATCAACACACCTATAATTTGTTCGTCGGAGCATGGGGTAGCTTGCAGAAGAGTGATGCAATTCGCTTTAAGCCATTCGCATTTGAATAACTCATTTCGCACGAGTTCGCAGCAGATTGTGGAATATCTACTCACTTTAAATCTGCTTGTCGGAGAATGAGCTAGCAGGCAGCTGAGTGCCTCACCTTGTTTTAAGCCATTCGCACTTGAATACCTCATTTCGCACGACTTCGCATGGGATCGCGGATTATCTACCCACTTTAAATCTCCGTGACGCACCGTGCTGTATCTCACAGCAGAGTGCTGCACCTTCTTTTAGGCTATTCGCAATTGAATAACCTATTTCGTTTGAGTTCACAGCAGTTCGCGGAAGATGTAGATACTTTTAAACTGCTCGTCGGTGCGTGTGAGAGTTGACAGAAGCTTGATGCAATTTGTTTTAAGCCATTAGCACTTGAATAACTCTTTTCGCACGACTTCGCAGCAGATCGTCGAATATCTACAGACTTTCAATCAGCTTGTTGGAACGTGCAGTAGCTGGCAGCTGAGTGCTGCACCTTGTTTTAGGCCATTCGCCCTCAATAACTCATTTCGCAAGAGTTCGCAGCTGATTGCTGAATATCTACACGTTTCAAACCTGCTCGTGGCAGCATGCAGTAGCTTGCAGCAGAGTGCTGCACCTTGTTTTAAGCCATTCGCACTTGAAAAACTCATTTCGTTCGAGTTGGCAGCGGTTCGCGGAATATGTAAACACTTAAAATCTGCTCGTCGGAGCCTGGAGTAACTAGCAGCAGAGTGCTGCACCTTTCTTTAAGCTATTCGCACTTCAATAATTCATTTTGCACGAGTTCGCAGCAGATCACGGATTATCTACACACTTATAATTTGCTCATCGGAGCATGGGGTACCTTGCAGAAAAGTGATGCAATTTGCTTTAAGCCATTCGCATTTGAATAACTCATTTCGCACGAGTTCGCAGCAGATTGTGGAATATCTACACACTTTAACTCTGCTTGTCGGAGCATGCTGTAGCAGGCAGCTGAGTGCCGCACCTTGTTTTAAGCCATTCGCACTTGAATACCTCATTTCGCACGACTACGCATGGGATCGCGGATTATCAACCCACTTTAAATCTCCGTGACGCACCGTGCTGTATCTCACAGCAGAGTGCTGCACCTTATTTTAGGCTAATCGCAATTGAATAACTCATTTCCTTCGAGTTCGCAGCAATTCGCAGAATATGTAGACACTTTTAATTTGCTCGTCGGTGCGTGTAAGAGCTGACAGATAGTTGATGCAATTTGTTTTAAGCCATTAGCACTTGAATAACTCTTTTCGCACGACTTCGCAGCAGATCGTGGAATATCTACAGACTTTTAATCAGCTTGTCGGAACGTGCAGTTGCTGGCAGCTGAGTGCTGCACCTTGTTTTAGTCCATTCGCACTTGAATAGATCATTTCGCACGAGTTCGCTGCAGATCGCACAATATTTTTACACTTTAAATCTGCTTGTCGTACCGTGCTGTAGCTGGCAGCAGAGTGCTGCACCTTGCTAAAAGCCATTCGCACTTGACTAACTCATTTCGAACGAGGTAGCAGCTAATTGAGGAATATCTGGAAATATCAAATCAGCTCGTCACAGCGTGCGGTAGCTGGCAGCAGAGTGCTTCAGCTTTTTTTAAGCTAATCGAACTTGAATAACTCATTTCTCACGAGTTAGCTGCAGATCGCGGAATATTTTCACACTTCAAATTAGCTCGTCGCAGTGTGCGATCACTTGGTGCAAAGTGCTGCACCTTGCTTTAAGCAACTTGCACTTCAATTATTCATTTCGCACGAGTTCGCAGCAGATTGCTGAATATTAGATACTTTTAATCTGCTCGTCAGAGCCTGCGGTAGCTGGCAGCAGAGTGCTGCACCTTGCTTGAGGCCATTCGCACATGAATAGATCATTCTAATCGAGTTCGCAGCAGATCGCGGAATATCTACACGATTCAAACCTGCTCGTGGCAGCATGCGGTAGCTTGAAGCAGAGTGCTGCACCTTGTTTTAAGCCATTTGCACTTGAAAAACTTATTGCGTTCGAGTTGGCAGCAGTTCGCGGATTATGTAAACACTTCAAATCTGCTCGTCGGAGCGTTTGGTTGCTGGCAGCAGAGTGTTGCACCTTTCTTAGGGCTATTCGCACTTCAATAATTCATTTCGCACGAGTTCCCAGCAGATCGCGGATTATCTACAAACTTTTAATCTGCTCGTCGCAGCTAGCAGTCTCTGGCAGCACAGTGGTGCACCTAGCGTTAAGCCATTCACCCTAGAATAACTTATTTCGCTCGAGTTCGCAGCAGATCGCAGAATATCTACACACTTCAAATCTGCTCGTCAGAGCGTGCGGTAGCTGACGGCAGATTGCTGCACCTTGCTTGAGGCCATTCCCACTCGAATAGATCATTTCGCACGAGTTCGCAGCAGATCGCAGATTATCTATGCACTTTTAATCAGCTCGTCGCAGCGAGCAGTCTCTGGCAGCACTGTGCTGCACCTAGCATTAAGCCATTCACCCTTGAATAAAACATTTTGTCCGAGTTCGCAGCAGTTTGCGGAATATGTGAGACACATTTAATCTGCTCGTCGGAGCATGCTGTACCTAGCAGCAGAGTGATGCAATTTGTTTTAAGCCATTCGCACTTGAATAACCTATTTCACACGAGTTCCCAGCAGATGGCGGAATATCTACAGACTTTAAATCTGCTTTTCGAAGTATGCGGTAGCTGGCAGCTGAGTGCTGCGCCTTGTTTTAGGCCATTCGCCCTGAATAACTCATTTCGCACGAGTTCCCAGCGGATTGCAAAATATCTACACGTTTTCAAACCTGCTCGTGGAAGCATGCGATAGCTTGCAGCAGAGTGCTGCACCTTGTTTTAAGCCATTCGCACTTCAATAATTCATTTTGCACGAGTTCGCAGCAGATCAGGGATTATCTACACACTTATAATTTGCTCGTCGGAGCATGGGGTAGCTTGCAGAAGAGTGATGCAATTCGCTTTAAGCCATTCGCATTTGGATAACTCATTTCGCACGAGTTCGCAGCAGATTGTGGAATATCTACTCACTTTAAATCTGCTTGTCGGAGAATGCAGTAGCAGGCAGCTGAGTGCCTCACCTTGTTTTAAGCCATTCGCACTTGAATACCTCATTTCGCACGACTTCGCATGGGATCGCGGATTATCTACCCACTTTAAATCTCCGTGACGCACCGTGCTGTATCTCACAGCAGAGTGCTGCACCTTTTATTAGGCTATTCGCAATTGAATAACTCATTTCGTTCGACTTCGCAGCAGTTCGTTGAATATGTAGACACTTTTAATCTGCTCGTCGGTGCGTGTGAGAGCTGACAAAAGGTTGATGCAATTTGTTTTAAGCCATTTGCACTTGAATAACTCTTTTCGCACGACTTCGCAGCAGATCGTCGAATATCTACAGACTTTCAATCAGCTTGTTGGAACGTGCAGTAGCTGGCAGCTGAGTGCTGCACCTTGTGTTAGTCCATTCGCACTTAAATAGATCATTTCGCACAAGTTCGCAGCAGATCGCAGATTATCTATGCACTTTTAATCAGCTCGTCGCAGCGAGCAGTCTCTGGCAGCACAGTGCTGCACCTAGCATTAAGCCATTCACCCTTGAATAAATCATTTCGCACGAGTTCCCAGCAGATCGCGGATTATCTACACACTTTTAATCTGCTCGTCGGAGCATGGGGTAGCTTGCAGAAGAGTGATGCAATTCGCTTTAAGCCATTCGCATTTGAATAACTCCATTTCGCACGAGTGCGCAGCAGATTGTTGAATATCTACACACTTTAAATCTGCTTGTCGGAGCGTGCGGTAGCTGGCAGCTGTGTGCCGCACCTAGTTTTAATCCATTCGCACTTGAATACCTCATTTAGCAGGGAGTTCGCAGCAGATCGCAGAATATTTTCAGACTTCTAATTTGCTTGTCTTAGAGTGCAGAAGCTGGCAGCTGAGTGCTGCACCTGGTTTTAAGCCTTTCGCACTTGAATGACTCATTTTGCACGAGTTGGCAGCAGATCGCAGATTATCTAGACACTTTAAAGTCATCTCGTCCCGGCGTACAGTAGCTGGGAGCAGAGTGATTCAATTTGTTTTTTACGCCATTCGCACTCTATTATTTCCTTTCGCAAGAGTTCGCAGCAGATCGCAGATTATCTACACATTTTTAATCAGCTCGTCGCAGCGAGCAGTCACTGGCAGCACAGTGCTGCACCTAGCGTTAAGCCATTCACCCTTGAATAACTCATTTCGCTCTAGTTCGCAGCAGATCGCAGAATATCTACACACTTCAAATCTGCTAGTCAGACCGTGCGGTAGCTGACGGCAGATTGCTGCACCTTGCTTGAGGCCATTCCCACTCGAATAGATCATTTCGCACGAGTTCGCTGCAGATCGCAGAATATTTTCAGACTTCAAATTTGCTTGTCGTAGTGTGCAGAAGCTGGCAGCTGAGTGCTGCACCTGGTTTTAAGCCATTCGCTCTTGAATGACTCATTTTGCACGAGTTCGCAGCAGATCGCAGAATACCTAGAAACTTCAAAATCTGCTCGTCGCAGCATGCAATAGCTGGCAGCAGAGTGCTGCACCTTGCTAAAAGCCATTCGCACTTGACTAACTCATTTCGTACGAGCTAGCAGCTGATTGCAGAATATCTAGAAATATCAAATCTGCTCGTCAGAGCGTGCGGTAGCTGGAAGCAGAGTGCTTCACCTTTTTTTTAACCAATCGAACTTGAATAACTCATTACGCACGAGTTAGCTGCAGATCGCGGAATATTTTCACACTTCAAATTACCTTGTCCCAGTGCCCCGTCACTTGGTGCAAAGTGCTGCAACTTGCTTTAAGCAACTTGCACTTCAATTTTATAATTTCGCACGAGTTCGCAGCAGATTGCTGAATATTTACATACTTTTAATCTGCTCGTCTGAGCCTGGGGTGGCTGGCAGCAGAGTGATGCACGTTGCTTGAGGCCATTCGCACATAAATAGATCATTTCAATCGAGTTCGCAGCAGATCGCGGAATATCTACACAATTCAAACCTGCTCGTGGCAGCATGCGGTAGCTTGCAGCAGAGTGCTGCACCTTGTTTTAAAGCCATTTGCACTTGAAAAAATCATTTCGCTCGTGTGTGCAGCAGTTCGCAGAATATGTAGACACTTTAAATCTGCTCGTCGGAGCGTGCGGTAGCTGGCAGCAGATTGCCGCACCTTTCTTTAGGCTATTGGCACTTCAATAATTCATTTCGCACGAGTTCGCCGCAGATCGCAGACTATCTACACGCTTTTAATCTGCTCGTCGCAGCAAGCAGTCTCTGGCACCACAGTGCTGCACCTAGCGTTAAGCCTTTCACCCTTGAATAACTCATTTCGCTCGAGTTCGCAGCAGATCGCAGAATATCTACACACTTCAAATCTGCTAGTCAAAGCGTGCGGTAGCTGACGGCAGATTGCTGCACCTTGCTTGCGGCCATTCCCACTCGAATAGATCATTTCGCACGAGTTAGCAGCAGATCGCAGATTCTCTTCACACTTTAAATCGTCCCGTCGGAGCGTGCGGCAGCTGGCAGCAGAGTGCTGCACCTTGTTTTAAGCCATTCGAACTTAAACAACTCATTTCGGTCGTGTTTGACGCTGATTGCGGAATATTTTCGCACTTGAAGACAGCTCGTCCTTGCTTTTATGCCACACACACTTCAATAATTCATTTCGCTCGAGTTCGCAGCAGATCTCGGAATATCTAGACACTTTAGGTCATCTCGTCCCAGCGTGCAGTAGCTGGGAGCAGAGTGATTCAATTTGTTTTATGTCATTCGCACTTGATTAACTTCTTTCCACGAGTTCGCAGCAGATCGCAGATTATCTGCACACTTTTAATCAGCTCGTCGGAGCATGCGGTAGCTTTCAGAAGAGTGCTGCACCTTCCTTGAGGCCATTCGCACATGAATAGATCATTTAATCGAGTGTCACAGCAGATCGCGGAATATCTACACGCTTCAAACCTGCTCGTCGCAGCATGCGGTAGCTTGCAGAAGAGTGCTGCACCTTGCTTTAAGCCATGGCACGTGAATAAAAAACCATGTCGCTCTGCTTTGGCAGCTGTTCGCGGAAAAATGTATACACTTCAAATCTGCTCGTCGGAAGCGTGCGGTAGCTGGCAGCAGAGATTGCCGCACCTTTCTTGAAGCTATTCAGCCATCTATAATTCATTTCGCACGAGTTCGCAGCAGATCGCGGATGCTCTACACACTTTTAATCCTGCTCGTCGGGCATTAAAGGTAGCTTGCAGAAAGAGTGATGCAATTCGCTGTTAAGCGCATTCGATTTGGATATAACTCATAACTCGCACGAGTTTCGCAGCACGATTTGTTAAAAGTATTCTTAGCAACTTCAAATCGCTTATCGGAGCGTGCGGTAGCGGCAAGCTGAGTGCTGCCGCACACTATTTTTAATTCCATTCGCACTTGAATACCTCAGTATCGACACGAAGCTATCCGCGGCAGACTCGCGGATTATCTACACACTGTTAATACTCGGCTTGACACACCGTTGCTGTACCTCGCAGCAGAGTGCTGGCAACCTTCCTATTAGGCTTTCGCAATTGAATAACTCATTTCGTTCGAGTTCGCAGCAGTTCGCGGAATATGTATGACGATCCATTCTAAAATCTGCTCGTTCTGGATGCGTGTGAGAGCTGACAGAAGGTTTGATGCAATTTGCTTTAAGCCATTAGCACTTAAATTCAACTCTTTTCGCACGACTTCGGCAGGCAGAAGATACGTGCGAAATATTCTTACCGACTTTCAATCAGCTGTTTTCGGGAACGTGTGCAGATAGCTCGGCAGCTGAGTGCCTGACAAACTTGTTTTAGTCCAGTTCCCACTTAAATAGATCATTTTTTGTTGCGCACGAGTTCCGCTGTAATTAGCGGAAATACTTTTACACTCTGCAAATTCTCGTAGTCGTACCTTGCGGTAGACTTGCCAGCAGAGTGCTGCGCCTATGGTTAAAGCAATTCGCACTTGAAGCTAAACTCATTTCGTACTAGCTACCAGCTGATCGCGGAATAGTTTGAAATTTTAAATCTTGCGTCGTAGCCGCGTTGCGGTGTACTGGCAGCAGAAGTGCCTGCACCTATTTTTATGGCCATCGAACTTTGGAATATCTCAGTTCGCCGAGTTCGCTGCGAGATCGCGGAATATATTCACACTTAAATTCAGGTCGTCGGAAGTGTGCGGTCACTTGGTGCAGAAATGTACTACAAACCCTTGCTTTAAGCAACTTGCAACTCAATGAGTCATTTCGCAAGAAACGAGTTCGCAGCAGATTGCTCGAAAATTTTTACAAAACTTTTTTAATCTGCTCTCGTCAGATGCCTGCGGTAGCTTGGGGAGCAGAAGCTGCTGCACTTGCTTTGAGGATTTCGCAACATGAATAGGATCATTTCAATCGAGTTCGCGCAGCAGATCGCTGGGAATTAATCTACAACAGATTCAACCTGCTTGTGGCAGCAGTCGGTAGCTTGTGCAGCAGAGTAGCTGCACCTTGTTTTTTTTTTAAGCCAGTTCGCACTTGAAAAACTCATTTCGCTCGAAAGTTGGCAGCAGTTCGCGGAATATTGTCGGACACCTTTCAAATCTGCTCGTCGTAGCGTGGTGGTAGCCTTGCAGCAGAAGGGGGTGGGCTGCAACCTTTCTGTATAAGCATTCCGCACTTTAATAATCATTTCGCACGAGTTCGCAGCAGATCGCGGATGATCTACACACTTTTAATCTGCT
>WPIO01000291.1:0-120584 GCA_009760855.2 Cristatella mucedo
TCTCAGCATCGCCGGCATGAAGCTGCAAGCGTCGCTGCTGCGTTCAACATCGAGGCGTTTTCGAGTGAGTTGGCGCATGGGCTCGGCAAATTTTTTCCCGAAAGTCAGGGCTTGTCGTCGCGGGGCCTTTTTTTTATAGAGCTTTCTCGAGAGTTCTCGAGCGGCCAACGTGACGTCCTGCTTGCGCATGCGCTCTAAGAGCTCGAGGCTCGCTGTGCGGCTGTTGAGAGACTCTCTCGACTCTTCTACACGCCACGACACGCCCGCTTTATCAGGAATCAAAGAGCGGCGTCAACTGACCCATCCAAACGAGTTCAATTGTCAGCCATCTGTTTGGCCAGCTGCTCATTGAAACCAGACTTAACCGTGAATATGTGTGCCTCTTCAATAAGAAAATTCCAGACTTTCTGTACCGTCCTGTTTTGGAGAAAACCATGGCCGCCTTGATCGGTAAGATGTTTGTAGCCCCCTTGCCGCTGACCCATTATCCTCTGCGAATCACGGCCTATAATGCCTGGATTTTTCAGGGGAATGACCTCTCGGTAAAAGCTGAGTCTTGGCTCAGGTATAAAGTTCCCCTCGGTCTTAACCCAGGAGGTACGATGCTCGCTCTTCGCTACCGAGATCATGGGTTCGATCCCTGCTGTGGGCGATCCTGTATTGCCAACTGCAAGCGGTGGTGATAGCCGTTAAGGGTCTTTCGCCGCTATGTAAATGAGGCTGTTAAATCAGCTATTATTATTTTTTAAGTCAAGAAATACTAATTCGGAGGAGCGGAAACGCTGGTCTTGGGTGGCGATGACTAAAAATGTAGCTTGCTCAAAATCTTACATGCTCTTGTGGACAGACATTTCAAGCTGCTTTGCAGTCACAGCTTTGGCTGGTGGAAGGTGGTGCCAGTTGCCCCCAATCACGCCCTTTAGGTGCCTTGGGGGAGGGGGGCAATGCTCTCGCAATTCCGAAAACCGCGAGCCTGTGTTTTTGTTTAGCTGTGTTTATAGTTGGCCGACAAAAATCCACGTCCAAGTCCCTACCAGACTGCCGTGGCCCCAGCTCGTGCCGTGGCCGATATAGGACGTGGCCTTTGTCGCTGTTTTCTCTTCCGCTATAGAAGGGGTAGGGCAATAGCACCCCTGCCGCCCTATCCCTTGGCTACGCCACTGCTTCCTATCATGCACCAGATCTACTTGAAACTTCTAGCTGCGTGTTTAGGTATCGCAGTATTTGTAGGCTCAATCTCCATACTTTAATTGCTCAATGTATTGTTTAATAAACAATAGATGAAAACTAATACTAATACTAATACTTTTTTCAATAAGTTATCGTGAGAAATAATAATTGTGGTTCAGCAATCAACAGGACGTCGGAGTTGCGAGCTCTTAATGAAGAGCTTTTGCAGCAGGCTGAAGAAACTGCGGCCGTGCATTTGGCCCAGCTGCGGTGCCGGGCTAGTGCAAACAAGAATAGAAACGTCGAACTGCCCTGCAATGGGAACTGACCACGATCAGTGCCGTCAGGCCAGCTTAGCAGCCAATAGAGCTCAGTCTGAAAGAAGCTAATGTTCTAGCCACTCCGCAGACGTGGAGGGATCTAGAAAGACCTTTACTCATCACCACGAGAGACCTCGCCAATGGTGGTGCGTCGTAGGGATGGAGGGTCTATTTTTCTCCACTTTCGGCCTAGCACTCCCACCTGTTGAGACATAGCGCGAGCTTCTCGTAGCCATTTCGCAGCACGGCAGGCCCATTTAATCTCCCCGCGACACTATGGTGTAAATTCACGTGAAAAATTGGTAACGTTTTTCGGAAACTGACTCTCTCTGTCTGTGTCTGTCCGTCTGTCTGTCTCTGTCTGTCTCTCTCTCCCTTGGAAGCCCGATAGCTACCAGGATGAGTTTTTTCGGCAAGGGGTTGGGGTAAAGGATTTCGGCATCTCCCTGCCTGCGGGTATCGAAA
This sequence comes from Cristatella mucedo, assembly GCA_009760855.2. Taxonomy (NCBI): domain Eukaryota; kingdom Metazoa; phylum Bryozoa; class Phylactolaemata; family Cristatellidae; genus Cristatella; species Cristatella mucedo. The sequence goes on from WPIO01000291.1 coordinate 1,956, forward strand.
CTTGTTGGCACGCAACGTTAGCCTGAGCTTGACGGCTGCGAGACAGCCCCCGGCTCCTGAATTATAGAAAGATAAGGAACCTGATATATATGTACCTATATTTAGACGGTAAAAAGCCTACTCATGTAGTAGGCATTTGTTCTTGGGGTTTCCAAGTGAGTTGTATGCTATGGATGCACACACGTGAATCTCTGCGGTAATGGAGTGGACTTGAATCAACAATGACACGGACTGTTATATTTAATTCCTCCCCGAGCTAGAGAGCTGCCGCGCGCCACTCCAAGCTCGGCGCGGACCTTTACCTGACTTCTCCGTGATACCTTCGGGTATGACGCTGATATTTTCACTGTGACTGTTCGTGAGCTGTCCTCGGATGTGCTACTCAAAACCGGACCTGCTCGGCATAAGGTGTGATGTCACCATTAGTCGATACCTACTGGCGGCCTTCTTTGGCGGTTCATTAATTATTGCCCTGCATCATGCGTTCGCCCTATCAACTGCTCGGCTAATAAAAAACATACAACCAATCGGTTTGAAGTGCTGTTCAGCGCTCGCTGTGCTGTTAACTCACGCGCCATGCCCAAGCATGCTGTGAAAAGTCCGGCAGTTACTAAGGTTCAATCAAATTCGTGGAGGCGGCGTCGTGTAACGAGTCGCAGTGATTTCTTTCAATTTACAAAAAACTTCAAAAGGTGCGCCGTATTAAGCGCTGGCTTGAATGTCAGTCAGTCCTTTATCCCAGCGCCTCAACTGCTGCCGAGCTCAGCCACCCCTCGGCGAGTAGCTAGTAGCCGATAGAATGCCGTGGGTGCGAGCCCCCAACCTGCTGATGCATTACCGGGCCAGTGTCCTCTGCTGGTTCGGGTGGGTCAGAATCGGCAAGCTAGTTCGTCTATAAGCGAGCTACCTCTCAGAGTGCAGCGATAGGACTCCTAAATGCCTGTGGGTATGGCTTGAGCTCTCATACTTTTACCATGCCACCACGTGGTCAAACGGCCAGTCTCTGCGGCACCAACCATGCTTGCCACCACGCTACTTTTCGATCATGGCTGCGTCAGAGCTGCACGTTACTGCATGCTTGTGCGTGCTGACACTGTGCATGCTGCCACTAACCACACTTGCATGCTGACCCTGTGCATGTCACCCCTAACCATGCTATCCCTGTTGTTTATTAAGCATGATATTACTCACCATTCAATCGCGTTTCCCTTTGTAGCAAATGTAAAGCGCTTAGAAAAAGATTGAATTCTCTGAGGGCGTTTTATCAAGTGCATTATTATTGTTATTATTAATATTATTAATGTTGCTTAAGAAGCCTGGGTTTGATGAATTCTAGTCAATTTCAAAGAGTTCCATTGAGTCTACACCCGGAAGCTTATAAAAGCCAGGGCTTCTTTTTTTCACTCGAAAGCTGAAGTACGGCCAATTTAAATGGCTATGGCTTGGAAAGAAAAGACGGCAAGCAATTTGCTTGTAAATTCTGAGAGGTCTCACTCCCCAGATAATACCGGCTCGGCCAACAAGTTTGCAGCCTTCTTCAACTGAAAGAATTGCGAGCATTCGTGCCTCCACAAAGTCCCTTTCGACTAAAGTAATTGCTGTGTCGCAACCTATGACCTTCTTTAAGAGATTTTCAGAGGTTTCTGCTTTCGATGTGGCTACCTCATTAATCTAGTAAAAAGAGCTCGTCTCATTAAAACACTATACCATCTCCTCTGCGGTCTTCACAGGGTGAAAAACTTAGTCTAGCCCAAGCTCATATTTCGTATGCTTCTCTGGATAACAGGGTTTTATCCAAGTTCTTCAGATCAGCCATCGTTGTTAGACCGATGCTGAAAAACACGGATTAGATTCTGAGGTCCTAGGGAAACTATCGCCCACTTTCCATTCTTTATTTTTAGTCAAAAGATTTGTCACTAAGCAGCTTGTATGCCACAATAAAAATAATAAATTAACGGAGAAATTTCTTTCGGGATTCAAAGAAAACCACTCCACTGAAATTGCTCTCCTCCTTGAAACCAACGTCTTCTTATGCATCATCGATAACAGTAATTTCATTGCCCAAGCCCTGCTGGATCTATTAACTGCCTTCAACACTGTTGATCACGATATCCTACTTGAACAGTTGAGAAAAAGCATCGTCCTGGCACACGAGGCACTGGCGTGCTTCAAATTGTACTTGTTTCGGTCGTGCTCAATCCGTCTCTTGTGCTGGTCGGGTCTCATCCACCAGACCAGTCAAACGTGGAGTCTCACAAAGATCCAGTCTCCGTCCTTACGTGCTAATACACTAGTCCGCCCAATGAGGTGATATCGTCACTTTGCTGGGTTCACGTGCACTCTTGGGCCTTCTTTGCATGGGATCGCAACTAAGTGTCACTTTGGGGCCACTTGGGTTGATGTGGTCTGACAGTAACAGCTTTGTATTTTCTGTAAAACGCAACAGTCTATGAGCATTTTGTTGAGCACGTGCTCTGGAAGCGTGCCGGGATTACGCCATTGCAGACTCATTGCTGTGAGCTCAAATTATTTAAAAACTTTGTGGTAACGTGTGAAGGCTTTCACCGATTTCAAGTTCAGTTCGGAGGCTTATCTTATCAAGCCTAATCAATGGGTCTAGATTTCGCCGCGAGTGGAAGCAGCGGTCGGAAAACAAGGGCGATAGAAATTACAAAGCTAAGTGGGGGCCGGATGAGCTTGGTGGAAGTTCTGGCCGAGCTGCTCGTGCTGAAGGCATGACCGATCAGCTGCTTGCTCAGCACTGGCCAAATGGAAAATCCTGGTGAAAAATGGAGACGCCATTCCCTGCTTAAGCATCTTACTTAACTGTGACGCGCTAGCTTCTTGTCTATATAAAGATTTATCGTTTACAAACAACATGTGCGGTTTCACGTAATGTTGTCATCCCGTCCGTTCAAGAGGCTTGCCATGATGCGATCAACGGATGCGTCGCCATCAGAGAGCTCAATTATCGCCGTGCCTGAATGCTTTTGACTTCATTTGACCTCATGTCGGTCACTTTCTGCATGGATTCATGCGGATCTTGGAGCGTACATTTTCAGCCATTTTCCAGAGAACTCAGGCTGCACGAAGGTGCCGATGCGTGTGCGAGCGAATCCGCAATGAAACGGTGAGCCGTAATGGCTCACTAGGTAAGACGGTTACTTTTCACGACCTCGGCCCCGAGGTCGTGGGTTCGAATCCTTCGGTGGGCGATCCTTTATCACCACTGCAAGCGGTGGTGATAGCTGCAAAGGTTCTTCTGTCGCTATACAAAAAGAGGCTGTTAAATCAGCTAGTATTTATTTATTTTTAAAATGAACACCGACTATAAATACACCGTAGCAATCGGGCGCTCTTCAATTCTGGCCCACAGCCTAGGCCCAAAGCTGGCTTGGAAGGAAGCCAATCTGTCGAGGGTCGCGTTGGCCGTTCACTAGTCCGAGCCGTTTTCATCGGCTGACTGCTGAAGATGAAGCATCAACCGCTAGCCTTGCTGGCAGTTTCAGGCACATTCTAGATCAGCTGAGCAGGGAGCGAGTTAAGCAAGGCATCGGCCGAAAGCAGCGAATTAATTTATAGCGACGCCGCCTGTTTGGTTTGCGGCTCGTGCCGTCCTTCCACCTAAAAGCCTCAGCTTTGCCTTTCTACAGTTTCCCTAGTTTTATTCTTTCGAGTTTTTATTTCATTCATCCGCTGGTTTAGGAGGTCCAAGCCATAGCCACTGGCTCTGGCAGATTCAAGGCGACATCTCGGGCAGGGGTGAGGAGTAGGCGGAAGGGCCGCCGAGCATGAGCGCAACATCCAGGTAGCAAAAGATCAAATGAGAAGCAGCAGTATGCAATCAGAGCATTTGAAGCACACATCAGTTACAGACAATAATAAATACATGTTTATAAAAATTGAGATACTAACCAAGAGAACTTTTTAGTGCAAAACTAATTAAAGCTAAAGCCCATTTACATATAGCTCACGGGCTAAGAAAAGTGTGAAGTGATCATTTGTGATCTGAACGCGAATCCGAGCGTCAGAAACCAAGGCGCCATACGACTCGAGGATCTTCGTACTATTTTGAGAGGCAATTGCGTCAAAGTTGTGCCGAAACATTATTATATAAAAACTTGATACGACACGTAGCCGATCGCTTCCGGCTTTGACTATCACCCGTGGCCTCGAGTTTTGCACTGCCACCGCATTAGTAGAATACCACGCTAGCCCCTGGGGTAGCAGATTTATGAGGCGCCGTCCCTTAAGCTGACCCTGACCCGCTGGACGCATCTGTCATTCACCATCAGCGCCCTTCGGGCCGCCGGCAGTCGATGCGGTCGCGGTGCCGGCTGTAGCCTTCCGTCGTCGGCGCAAAGCGACATAGGGCGGCACGACCACGAGCGACGCGGCCACTGAGAAGCAGCCGCACACGATCCAATTGGTCGACTCGCCGACGCTCGAACCCATCGAACCTGCCGACGAAGGAGAGCATCGGCATATTGAGTCGACCGTCGAGGGATTCCCGCATGTTTGGTCCAAAAAATGTTTCACAGCATCAGCGGTAAGCCTATTTTTCGAGATTCGATTAACGACGAGCCCCAACCTAATTTTACCCTGTACTACCAACCGGTGGTATGAGCGACCCTTAGACAACTTAAATCTCTTTCTAGTCACGTTACAAATGCTGTGAACGAAGCACAACCGTATAGTTAACGATAGCATGCAGTGTCAACATGCATAGTATGGCTTGTGATAACATGCACAAAACCAGCACGGATAAGTACACAATTAATACATCGCAAGAACACAGAAAATGGCATGAGAAAAAGGTGCGATTTTAGCTTCTTCTCAAATGTCGTTAAGTCATGGATAGTTGTGACATCAGTCGGAAGTGAGTTCCAGGCTTTGGGAGCATACGAATTAGAGGCGTGATCTCTAAAGAATTTGAGGTTGGTTTCTACGCACAGCTAAACGATTTGAGTCAGAAGAGCAGGTAGTACGATGCCCAATCTGATTGGGGTAGTTCTGATAGATAGGCAGGAAGAATGAATGGACCCAAGAGTGGTGACAGAACCTCGAAGTCGATACGCTGCTTGATTGGGAGCCAGTGCAGGTCGGCAAGAAGTAGTGCGATGTGGCAATTGCGATGTACACCACAAAACATTCCTAGCTTCAGAGTTTTGCACCAACTGTAGGACTGCACAATCAGGAAGATTTGCAGGCCGTGACTCACAAACATCGAGAGCGGATGTCACAAATGAATGGACCAGCTTGAATGGAATGTTCCTGTCTAAGCAGGTACACATTTTCGCAATGTTTCGCAGTTGAAAGTAAGCGGACGTGACTGTAGAGCTGATGTGGTCGTCTAGTGAAAGGTTACTTTTGAATAGGTCATTTCGAACAGTATATTTCGGCAGATGCCATGAGAGATATGCTGTGCTAGCCAAACCACATGACTGAACCACGGCGCACCGGCCAAGGCGTCTTGGTGGATCTACTCTCTCTCTCTGAAGGATGTCTACACTCACCAGTAAAGCTCGAAGTCTTTCTACACGATTTTTTGTTTTAACTCTACGTCCTACTTACTCCCTTCGTAAGCCGTCCCCATGCGCCTCCGCTCACCTCCAATGATTGACAGCGTCTCGACTGCGAGTAGGGGTATGTTTGGTGATTCATCCTAACGACTTCTTTAATTATCAATAATAATGATAATACAATTTTTATTGAGCCCCCAGAGAATCTCTTACTAGGCAAAATGCACCGATAGTTGAACACGCAGTTTTACTTCTAAGCAGAAAGAACGATCGAGCGCCGGCTGCGAAAAGCAAGGTGAAGCGAGTTAAAGTCAAACGCTTCCTTTGTATGTATGTATCTCCGTCAGTAACTCCACAAAGTCATAAAGACCATGTGGGTGTTACCCAGGAGAGTTTTGTATAGCGCACTCACAGCCTAAGCGGCTTTCGGTACGCATTCGGTAGCCAACAGATTTCATCTCACGCAACAAAGAGAAAGTGGGAAGCATAGCAGAAATAGGAGAGCAGTTGAGGTAGTGAGTAGCATAGAAGTAGCAGTTCAGGACCGCTGAAAAAGATGTGCCGTAGTCGGCAGTTGGAGAGTAGATGTCGTTGCGTAAGAATTGTGGAAGCGAGTTCCACAGTCTAGGACCTGCAGAGCTAAAGCTTCTGTCGCCAACTGTCTTCAAGCGGAGGAATGGGACAGCTAATCTATTGTCCACACAGGACCTGAGGGCGCGAACAGGCTGAAACTGGTGCAGCAGTTCAGCTAGGTACGAAGGAGCCAAGCCGTGGCGGGCCTTGTGGGTCAGCGTAAGAACTTTGCTCTGTATCCTTTGCTCAACCGGCAACCATCGCAGCTCTTCCAGCAAAGGTGACACGTGCTCAAACCGCTGGGACTTGAAGACCAGCCTTGCAGCCATATTCATAGTCCGCTGTAGTGGCATAATAGCTTTCCTTGGTAGCCCAGCCAAAAGGGAATTACAATAATCAAGCCGAGACAGAACGAAAGAGCTAGTTAAATTTCTTACAAGCCACTGTGGGAGACAGCTTCTAATCTTGGATAGGGATCGGGTGTGATGGCTAGCTGTAGAGGCAGTCTTCTGAATGAAGCTTTTGAAATTGAGGCAGCTGTCGAACACGACACCTAGATTACGAGTACGTGGTGAAGGTCGCACAATAGCATCACCTATTAGAACAGCAAAGCCTTTTAATTCAGCCACACGCTTAGGGTGTCCTATGAGAAGCAGATCGGTTTTATCGTCATTTAATTTCAGGAAGTTTTCCGACATCCAGGATCGAATATCGGCAAGGCAAGCATTCAGTTTCTCAGTTGCTGCAGCAGATTCCGACGGTTTCAATGAAAAATACAACTGAGTATCGTCAGCATAGAAGTGATATCCTATTCCATGGGCCTTAATCACTTTTCCCAGAGGTTGCGTATAAATGGAGAACAGCAAGGGACCAAGTACAGACCCTTGAGGGACTCCACAGGTGACCCTTCTCATGTCTGAGACCTGACCCCCACACGACACGGATTGAACACGATCAGACAAGTAGGATTTAAACCGCGCCAGTGCTTCGTCTGCCAGACCGATCGTTGTTCTCAATCTTTCAAGCAGAACTTCGTGATCAATGGTGTCGAAGGCAGCAGACAGATCTAGCAGAGCTAAGGCAGTGACATTCCCGTAGTCGTTGCCACGTAGAATGTCATTGTTAAGTCTCTCTGCTTGTTTCGCGTGATCTTTCGAAAGCGTTTGATACTATTGATCATCGATTCCTAATTGTTCGCTAATTGAGTGTCTGGTGCGCCTAAATGATAATCTTGCCGGTCTTGCACCCCAGATGAAAATTCTGGCTCAGCCACTGACCATGGACCTACGGTACTTCAACTCTCGCAAGAAGCCAAAGCAGAGTGTGTAACAAAGAATAGGCCGAATGACAAGCGGATTGCATTTTCCTAAAAGCCTACTGATTGCTCTCTCCCAATGCTTGACAAGCGAAACCGAAACTTCTCGAAAGTGGACCGAACCAACACGTTCCACGCCAGCGGTTCGGATTTCGAGAGATTGATGGAAAGCGACGTACGGCACTTCCTCACGTGTGCGGCTGCAGTGCGGCATCGTCAGTCTCTTTAAAAAACGCCATTCCCGGTTGGTCCGCTAGGGGGGCCCGTTGGGTCTCTGACCGAAAGCCTGCCAGGACAACGACTAAGAGTCGTCCTCTTCCGGTTTTACTCCTTGTAGCTGTAGCTCTCTTCCCAATGGACAAGCATCTTCCTTCTGGGAATGGAGAATGAGTAGGTCTGCCAGACCCCCAGAAGAGCGCTGTTCACACTGAGAATTCAGGTCATGATCGTCGGGCAGGGTCCTGCTAGCTAAGCATTGTAACGCACCTGCCGCCACTCGATCACAGGTGGCAGAGCAAGCCCCCTTCTCGCGCCCAGGGTGCCGGCGGCTGCCTCGTCCCTCGTCTCGAAGTGACGAGCTCGAGCGCCAAAACTCGGTAAAAAAAAGTCTCACCTGAGTCAGCGTAGGTACGGGAGACGGGGGCACGGCTGCATGCTAAATGCTAGCCGGGCGGCCTGCGTGCTCACCGATCAGAATGGGTCCGACGAAGTAGCCGAGGCCATTCATGAAGTTGTAAAGCGCTATCGTGGTGGGCGAAGTCGCGAGGCTCCACGGCCTCGGACAGGACGCCCATGAGAAGCGACACCACGATCCCCAGCCACCAGCCGAACAGCGCCGACAGAGCGGCGTACGAGCCGAAAACGAACGGCACGGCGGGCACGACGAGGGCGCATGCGCCGCACATGGCGGCCGCCAGCAGGTACAGCAGGCACCTGTCGTACTGGCGCTGTCCGAGCGCGGTCGTGACGATGGAGGCGGCGAGGAAGCCGACGCCATTCAGCGTGACGCCAAGCGCCATGTTGTCGTCGCTGATGGCGTTCGAAGTGGCCAGCAGCGGCCACAGCGCCTCGACGGACGATGAGCAGGCGCCCCAGAAGAACGGGTTCAAGATGTGCATCCACACCTCCCACTTTGATAGCAAGCCGAGGATTCCTTGCGTTGCGTCGAGCCTCGAACTGGCAGGGGCAGACGTACAATCTGCCATCGCGGCCTTTTGCGCTTCGTCGGCGTCGGCAGTGCTGCTGTCGGCGAGCAACGAGAAGCTGCTGCTGAGCTCCGAGGCTTGGCCTGATGCTCCATTGGTAGAACCGGCGGTGGCAGAAGCATTGACGGTCACAGCATCGTCGACGACGGAAACGTTGACGACTTTCGTGATGTCTACGCTTTCGGCGACGGCTGCGTCGACGGCATGGTCGCCTTGGGTGGCAGCAGCATGCCCGGTGCTCGGCAAGCCGGCGAACGAAACGCAGCAAGTCTTCTCTGCGGACGACATGACGCATTCGATCTCGGCGCCGTCGCGAACGTCGTCGGTGGACGGCTGCACCGCCGAAGCCGGCGCGACGACCCCGTTCAGTTGGCGCAGAGGCACTGCATCAGCAGCGGCCTTCCACCGGCAGCGGCCGCACAGAGAGCTCTCTAGCGGTTTGAAGGTGAGGCCGCACAGGGCATTGATGCTCACGATGCACGCGGTGAAGACGAGTGCATTCGCGTGGCCCGCCGAGTCGATCACCTTCTGCAGTATAGACGGGAAGACGAGGATGCCGACGCCCTGACCGAAGCCCACCACCGGAAACGCAATGTGCTTCCTCTCGTTGAAGTATTCGCCGAGGATGGCCATGCTCGTGCTGAAAGGGCACGCAATGCCCAGTCCTGAAACGACGGCGGCGTCGGTCGCGGGTGGTAAAGTGTGCACAGACTTTTCAAGAATGGCGAGCGCGAGACCTGCAACGGCTGTTTAAGCAACTTGCGGCGGTCTTAGCTCTTGTCTTAGCTCTTGTCTTAGCTCAAGTCTAAATAATTTCGGGCTGTGCGGCGCTTCAGGTGACGGCGACGCTATCGCGTTAAAAGACAGTGTTGACTTTCTTTCTGCAGCCGCTACCACAAAGTATTAAACACTGCTGCTGTTGCTTATATTAGACTTGCAAGCTCCCGGCTAAATGGCGACATCCCTTCACCATTTCTTCTCCGATCTTAATGCAAGGTTGCCTATAGTGCTTACATTAATTAGACCAAATTGGCATAGATCGATGTTTTTCAATGTTCTTAGAGGGGTCGGATTAGCGTGAGTGGCCAGCGAGGGCTGGTAGCTAACGAGCGATATCGTTTGTTTTCAGCTTCGCTGCCCCCCTCTCCGATGACACATGACGCCCGACAGTTTTTCGGCTGAGAAGCGCTCACTGCCGGCCCAGGGCGAGACTTTGGAAAAGCTGATGTTTGCTCTAGTGTGGTATACTGACGTTCATTTTAGAGTTAGATGTGAACCTCAATACTGCTGTGTTGGTACATGATAAGGCGGACGCGTTTTGGGACAGGACTGTGATGCCGTTCTGTCACGACGGATCTTCAGTTGCACCAATCAGCGTCGACCTCGGCTTTTCTTTTGCATCCCGTGTGGCGTGCCCACTCTGCGACCATCCGCACCTGCATCTTGCGCCTGTCGAGTTGAGCGGCGTACGAAACGTAGAGCATGGTACTATCCACAATTCACCACGACCCAGTTGAATGAAGCAAACCAATCCCTCGAAAACCAATCGTAAATCCTGTGCAAGGAGGAGCTTCATTATGGACTACACTCGGTGCACTGAGCAATAACGAAATTTCACGATGGTAGGGGCTTTCGCACGATGTACAAGTAAAATGGTCAGGCCAGTACTGCAATCCACTCAGGTTCATCCGAGAATCCAGTGGAAATCGGATCCGCGAAGCTACAGTTTTGATTGCATGTTTAAGTGTACTGTGTGTAAAGTGCACCAAAAAAAACTTCACAATATTTCACACTATTGATTTCGGAGTTCTTACTAATATCACGACAAAGATTACGGTGACGTCATCGTGCTGCTTCAGCTAGACTGAGTGAACGTTTGGAAAAACAATACATCTAGCAGATGAGGCTCTGGCGATGTTCGAAATTATGGTTGTCCGACGTGTTCGGTCTGCGTCGAGTTGTGGTCACGTGTCATTCAGCCGTGGAGTGCCACACGGTTTCGTTCTCGGGTATTTACTCTTTTCCATTTATACCGAGCCTCTTAGAAAAGTGATTCGGACCCATGTGATCAACCATCACGTCTATGCTGACGATATGCAGCTGCATTTGACATTTAAACCATCTGAATAAAATATCTCCGACTGTAACTCCATAAAGCCACAAGTACTAAGTGGGTGTTGCAGCACAGTTGTCAAATGTGTACTCAAAGCCTGTACAGCATCTGACTAACTGAATGCTAGCCTTGCACACATTCAATCTTGGATTCCCACTAATTTCCTGAAAATGAACGATGATAAAGCCGAACTCGTACTCATAGGACACCCGAAGCATTCGGCATGGAGATTTCGCGGCCACATCCAGAAATAGTCACCACGTTCGATCTCTGTCTAGGATTAGGGACTGGGTGCGTAAGACAATAGCTGACCAGAAATTTCACTAAAAAATAAAAAAAAAACACTAGCTTATTTAACAGCCTCTTTATGTTTAGCGGCAGTAGAGCCTCAAAGGCTATCGCCACCGCTTGCAGCACCAGTGAAAGATCGCTCGCTGCAGGAATTCGAACCCACGACCTCGGGACCGCTGTCTGAAGTGAACAAATTTAATTCAGTTCTAGCTGAGCTACCAAAAAACTGTCGAGTATATCCGTAGTTGGGAATGAATTTGGCTGCAGGGTTGGTTAATAAATCCTTGAGGTACCGCCACGTGTCTCCTTTGCCAAAGTGCTCGGATAGCTTCCGGTTGATAGACTGCTACAAAGCAATATTCTTACTCTGAGCCACAAAGCCTGCCATGGCTCGCACTCTTCACACGTAGCTGGGCTACCGAACCAGTTTAAGCCTCTTCTTTACTCAGATCACGTACGGACAATAAATTAGCTGTTCCATTCTTTTATTTGTAGAGTATTGGCAACAGAAGGTTTTATTCTTCAGATCCTTAGCTGTGGAGCTCACTCGCACAACTTATGCAATGACATCATCCCTCCTGCTGCCGACAGAGGCACGCTCTTTTCAGCCGTCCCGAGGTACTACTTCTATGGTTTCTTGACTGCCTTTCTGACTTAGCTATGCTTCCCACTTTATCTTTGCTTCGTCAAATAAATTCTGATGACTACCACAAGCGTGCTAAGAACCGCTAAGGCTTAGAATTCTCTACCGAAAATTCTGCAGCATAGCACCCACGCGAAGCTATACACGGAGACAATAATATAATAATCGACAGAAATGACCCGGGCCAATACAGCAATCCACTGCAATCCACCTCAAACCGACCAGAAATCGGATTCACCTAGCTCCAATTTCGATGGCATGCACTGTGTTTAAAGCGAATCCCCATAATTTCAAGCCATCGGGCATGCGAGATGTCTGGAAATGCACACCAATTAATGGCAATAGCCTGAGCTAATTTTTCTACAGTAAAAGCGTCACTAAGACATCTTAACTTTCATTTGCAGCCACATTTGCGTCATTCTGTTGACGCTGACGTCTAAAGTTGGGTGTTGGCAAACTTGCTGCCGACTTAAGAGTGGCACCGACTTCAAGTCATTATGTCCACAGATAGTTCTCTCACTCTCCGTAGCCCCAATAAGTGTGGGCAGGTAACAAGGCCAGAAAAGGAGCATGCCAAACGGTCGTAGTCGTATCATTTAAATTCTTGTCTTCGAAAACTAGTCTTCTAGTATACTTGCAAAACAGAGGAGGCATAGTAGGATCCACGTAACTGTATCATAAAAGACTTCCCTTTCTATTAGATTATTGCAGCGAAGATATGCTAATAATAATAATAAATTTGATATAGCGTCCTCGGAGAAATAAATCTGAGCAAATCCATTGTCGCTGAAGCAAGCAGTCAAATTTTACCCCTATACGTGAAGTGTTCGCTGAGTTATTGGATATACGAGGCACATATTTGTATTTCGAAAGGTACCCTAAACACACATTCGATTGATTGTCGGACTGGTTTTATAAGTATTTTCTTGACATTAAGACTCTTAATTTTTGGGCACACAATTTAAACAGAGTTTACTGTAGCACAATCTAAACTGGATTGGGCTACAGTACAGATTGTGCTACAGACTGTCGCGCATTCCATTTCTGTTTGATTTGCCACTGATTTAACAAATTGCAGTAAAGGCCTTGGTAACTGCCTTCAATTGCGGCACATTGCCACCGCAGTTCGCACGGGCTTGCAATTTTTGGATAGACTTTAAATAGAGTGCGCTATTATATACAATTAAAATGAGAGCTTCGTGCAGCCGATTTCCGTCAGATTTGCAGTGAGTTATGGTTGATTGCCAGATTGACCCGAGCCATTGCCATTTGATGGTATGCATTAGTATGAGACCGTATGTGTGCAATAGATTGGGAGTTTTATGGTGCAGTTTAAGTACAATGCTTTGTAGTACTCAATCAAAATTGAAGAATTATGCGTCTATTCCAGAGTGAATTGCAGCTTATTGCTGCAGTACTAGCCCGGTCCCTTGTACTCGATTATAGTGCATAGCAAGTGGATGGGCATGCCGATTTCGGATAAAAGTGTATGGGTGCACTGTTACGAGGATTGGTGCAATATGCAATCTAAATTACAGGCTCTAGCGTAAGATTAAATTTAAGGTCGCTTTTTTGTGGATAATAACAATAATAATAACGATAATAATAATAATAGTAATGCACTGGATAAAGCGCCCTCAGAGAACTCAATCTCTTTCTAGGCGCTTTACATTTGCTGCTAAGGGAAACGCGATTAAATGGTGAGTAATATCATGCTTGATAAACAACATGAATAAATGGTTAGGGGCGACATGCACAGGGTCAGCATGCAAGTGTGGTTAGTGGCAGCATGCACAGTGTCAGCAAGCATAAGCACATAAAGGACGAATCACAGGGACTCACTAAATGCTGTCCTAAATAGGTGTTTTAAGTTCTTTTTGTGGTCAAGTCAAGGAATGTTCTGACGCAAGTCGGGAGTGAGTTCCAGGCTTTGGGAGCGTACGAGCTAAATGCACGGTCTCCAAAGGATTTGAGGCTTGTACGAGGTATTGGTAAACTGTTGGATTACGAAAAGCAGGTGGTACGATGCTTGGCCTGGTGCGGGAGTAGATCTGGGTGAAAGGCTGGAGCCAAAGAATGAAGTGACCTAAAAGTGAGCGACAAAACCTTGAAGTCGATGCGTTGCTTGACTGGGAGCCAGTGCAGGTCGGCAAGAAGTGGTGTGATCTGGCAACTGCAAAGCTCTCGACAGACAAGCCTAGCTGCACAGTTTTGCACCAGCTGCAATCGCCTAATTGCACATGCCGATAGGCCAGCAAGCAGTGATGCGTCCATGCGTTTGAACATCCCGTCTCGAATTCTTTAACTCACTGCTTGCTGTTCTACAAGCCTGTGCAATCAGGCGCTTACAGTTGGTGCAAAACTCTGCAGCTAGGCTTGACTGTTGTGAGCGTCGCAATTGCCACATCACACCAGTTTTTGCCGACCTGCTCTGTCTCCCAATCAAGCAGCGAATCGACTTCAAGGTTCGGTCACTTACTTTTAGGTCCCTTCATTCTCTGGCTCCAGCCTACCTATCAGACCTACCCCACCGAGCGAAGAATCGTGCAAACAGCTGTTCTGACTCGAATCGTTTAGCCATACCTTGTACGAACCTCAAAACCGTCGGAGACCGTACCTTTAGTTCCTATGCTTTCAAAGCCTAGAAATCACAAGCGACGCACGTCACAACGTCCCCTGACATGACGAAATTTAAAAATAAGCTTAGAACGCATCTGTTTATAACAGCCTTTGGTGGATCTTTGTGATTCGTCCTTCGTGTGCATGTACCTGCTTACACTACGCCTGCTGCTTGCAGTTGTTACGGCTGAACATTTGGTAATGCTTTATGTGTAACATCTGTAAAGTGCCTGAAGAGAGAGAGAGAGATTTACTTCTCTGACGGCGCTATACAAAAGCATTATTATTATTATCATTAGTAAGGATTGGGGATGCACAATGGCTTAAAATTATGAGGATGCACTCTGAAAATAGTACGCTGTAATATACTGTCTAATTTGGAGCTTGCTGCAGCCGACTTCTGGTGGATTTGAGTAGATTATAGAGCTGACTTAGGCCATTGCAGACAAATGCAGTATATTATACAAAAATGTCAATGCCTGTTGTCCTGAAAACGCCCGAGTACACAGTTCACCGAATGTACTGTGCTACGCAGTGTAAAATAAAGGTTCTTGAGTAGTATTACTGGTCCCTTTGAGGGGGCTGGATAGTGGATAGTGGTATTCGCACGGACCAAGGCAGTCGATTGCAGCACACTGCACGAGAACACACGAGCACCAGGGTGCACAATGGTGCATCTAGATAGCTTAGCGTGACAAGGAATTCAAATATTAAGGTGTCTAGCCAATTTTAGGTGGAATTTTTTAGGGTGAATTAGAATGTGCTGTAAGGAAAGGCTTTCGCTTTTTGCAGCAAGTTGAATGAGATTTTTCAAGCACAAGAGTGAAATGCTCCGTGGTTGTGAGCAATGAACTTCCAGCTGACCCTCGATTAGGGAACTATGAGCTTGGCCACTGACTTGGAACTGAGAACCCCTTATTCTATAGCCGCAATAAGTAGATGCGTTTGATCTTCGTGACTTAAGCTTACTTTGTCGAACGAGATTTTCATGGCTTACAACATATCCAGTATTTAAGGCTCGACCGAATATTTTTAGAGCTCGACCGAAGTCAATCTTTTGGGGCCACAATTTGCCACTCTGTGAGTCTTAGCGCGCTGTGCGTGAGCTGCTGTACTTTGTAAACGCGTCTGTCGGAAGAAAAGTTATCAGCCGTAATATACTGGCAATTCTTCACGCTTTTTGCAATATTGCGTTGCTGTTAGGGCTGCCTGCAGGATATCCTTTGCTGTGTCTGAACCGTTCGGCGTACTATTGCATACACATATCGTGCGTTGTGCCTCTACCAAAACTTAGGAGGGTCACACGGACGAAACAACCGCGTAAAATTCGGTGGGCGCATTATAAGGAAGGTGTACTCATTCGACCGTATACCTATTTATATGTTGTTACAGCACCTCGTTGTGGCAGTCACGTGACGCAGGATCGGGACGACCGTCGTTTCAATAATAATAAAAACTACTAATAATTATGATGTAGCGATCTCAGAGAACTCATTCTCTTTCTACGCACTTTAAATTTGTTGAATAGGAAGCACGATCAAACGGTTAGTGGTAGCGTGCTCAGTAAACAACAAAAATAATATGGTTAAGGGTGACATGAACAAGGTCAGCATGCAAGTATGGTTACACTGATTGAATGCTGTAAAAAGACACCGCTAAACTAATGCAACCCTTGTTTAAGAGCGGAAGACATATTTACAGCAACTATAGATACCCTTCGAAGGCTCTTGGCCTAGACCAACATTGCAGTCGGCATGCCGGCTAAACGCACGGCCCACCACGAGCCCTGGTGAGAGCCGGCGCACGTGTAAGTCGCACGAACCATAGATTCTGCGATCGGCAATCGAACTTACCAAAGTCACAAAAAAGTTTGAATTGCAACAGGCACGTCAGCAATGAGATACGAGTACACCTCTAATCTGCAGAACGCTTCTAACACAGGTCATAGCAACTTCACAGCTAATCACCCAGTCAACCTCGAAGTGACCATATTTTCCCCTAGCAGCGTCGCTCTCGATCTATCGACGCATGCGAAGCACACAACGCCATGCGGCCGACCTCACGCCATTGCACTCGATGGCTGAACCAGTAGTCGGGCTCGTTCGCTTCTCTGCATTACAACCCTTCTCCACTAGAGAAGCTCGACAGGCGAGTAGCCGGCACAGCGACGAAGCGCGTGCCGGACGCGAAGTTACCTGCGAGGATACCAAAGCCCAGGTAGACCTGCCACAGCTCCTGAGCGAAAATCGAAGCCACCACTCCGGCTGCAGCAAGCAGCGATCCGACCGCGGTGACCAGCCGAAAGCCAAGCCTCTCGGCTAGAGGCATGGCGACGAGGCCTGCAACGCACGACGCACATCCGGCCCGCACTTACCCAGGCCAGCCGGCTGCTGCGGCTTAGGCGCCGGTGGCTGTTGCTCGCAGCTGCGGCGGCGCTATGCTAGCCACCACTAGCTCCATCCGCCTCCCCGAGTCCGTCTAGACAGCTTCCGCTCGTTCGCGTGCGACGAACGACAGAGACTCGCTCACCCAGAGCCTCGCTCAACTCAAGCACAGCTGGTTTGTTCTGGTTGCACGGTAGCATGCATGTCGACGCACGAAACTCACCCGTATCCGCTGGGGCGGTCGGTTCGAGTCGTGCTTCGAACGCTTGGACTGTGGCAAGCGACCTCAAAGAGTGACACCAGTTACGAAGGAGTGGATCGCAGGGCAAATACGACTGTCAAAGACACCTCAGCAGTTAAGCGTGAGCGCTTAACGAAGGGAAAGTGAGGGGAGAGAGAGAAAGAGGGAGAATGAGATAAGAGGAGTGAATGAATGAGGCAAGAGAGTGAGAGGAAGAGTGAGGGTGAGAGATAGGGGGCATACGCAGCTCGCCGTGCTGTTCGCCGAGCAGACAGCTGTACAACTGTAGCACAGCGCCGGCCTGACTCAATTTTAGGGTGAACAAGAGCTGCTCGGCAGGAAACACCTCTGTCCTAGAGCGTTGAGCAAGAGGACGTAGCCGTCGTAGTAGGATCATGAGGTTATTGAATCGCCTGGCCTGTCAACCCTATAGTCCCGCCTAGCAATTTAAGAATAGGGCAACGCTTGCCAAAGGTCGCTATGGCCCCCAGCCGTCCTAGAGTTTCCGTGAGAACGAGAAAGGTGGCTGAAAAGTACATGTGTCCTCTAGGATGCAACGGGCTTGATGGACGGTTTCCGTGAGAACGATGGAGGTGGCGGAAGAGCACATGCGCTCTCGAGCTGTGAGCAAGAGGACGCAGTAAGATCATGAGGTGATTGATATTGGCTGACTTGTAAACCCCATTGTCCGGCTAGTTTTATAATGGTGGGGCGACGCTTGCTCGGGGTTCCTTCTTCGTCTAAGGCTCCGTTTTGACGCCGTCACCGGTAGTTGCCGGTCTCGTTTCCTCTTAAAGCATGGGAGGAGGGCGGGCTGTTCACAGGCGATGGACGAGACAGAGAGTCAACATCAGGAGAATTCGGTGGACGCCGAATACGGTCGTATAGCGCCGATGGCTTGCTTTTGGTGCTTGTGTTCTCTGTGTGTGTGTGTGCACATGGTCCCGGCATTGGGATTTGCCGATGCGAACGAGGAGTAGTTCGGTGGGGTGTGTGAGCTATTTCGGTGGTTCGGGCACTCCGCCTATTTGGGTCCTTCCCCACTACAGACGTAGGTAGCCTATGTGCGGAGACATGTCCCCCCTCGCAAGAGTGCTTGAGGGAGTGTGTAAGGTATTCCTACCGTTGAAGGTGGAAGCGGAGCCCTAGTTCTCCAATCAGGGCCTAAGCTCCGGTTCGGACTCCGTCTATTCGGGTCGTTCACCACTATAGACATAAGTAGCCTAAGTTCGAGGACGTATTCCTAGGGGAAGAGCGCCTGGTGTAGTGTGTGAGGTATTCCTGCCTCCATGGTGAAAGCGGAGCCCTAGTTCTGCAGTCAAGGTCTAAGCTCCGGTTCGGGCTCCTCCGTATTATTTGGGTGGTTCCCCACAATGGACGTAGGTAGCATAAGTTCGGGGGTCATATTTCCCCCGAAAGTGAGCTTGTACTGTTGTCAGCCTGCGAGGAGTGTGGAGGATAAAACTGAGCTAGACGTGCAGTGACACTGCACTTGCGAATAAAGCTCAGTAAAATCCCCATATTCGCGTGTCTCGCTTTCCAATTCACACCAAGACCTCACGACCCCTTAGTAACGATAAGCATACCAGCACCAGAAACACTCGTTTCGTGGCGGCCTTCTTATTGCGCGTAGGTGCGAACCGAATCACATTGGGTTTCGCCGCTCGGTAAGTGGCAGGTTACGGCTACTCTGCCGAATCTTCGGCGTAACACGACTGAGGGCGGCCATCTTAAGGGGGCGGGACGAACCACTCACACCCGTACCTCCTCACCCGTCACAAGGTGGGCTAATGCAGTGCGCTAGGCCCCCATGTAAGCACCGGATACTGACTGCCCAGGAATTGACACGAGCCTCGCAGACTGCCAATCCACGACAGTTCGCCGCTCGTCGCATTCGGAAAGACGGCGGCGTACGAGACGGTCGAGATGCCGATGCAGCCAATCGAGAAGCCGATGCTGAGTGCCTGGCAGAGGAACGACGCCACCAGGATGACCCAGGCGTAGCCGCGGTCTCGCCGGCTCCCCATGGCGGCTGCTCGGAGGCTCAGAGCTGGAACGCAGACGCGGTGCAGGTGAGCATGGGGGCATGCACTGCACCGAAGCCTTCGAGGCGTACGTCAGTTCGCCCGCCAGCGGGCGATCACGGCTTTCCAACAACTGGCGGGCTTGGGCAAAGTGGCGAGCGAGATTTATCGCGCGGGCCCATGAAACGCGCTCTCTCCCTCCTCATGTGCTCGCCATTCTTTCAAGCTTGTATGGATGGCGCTCTTCTCGCGCAGGCTCGCGAAAGCTTGCCACTTTGTTCCGCGCCAGTCAACATCAGCGCTAGCATCACGCAATTCCAGAGATAAATCGCTGCAGCGTGGCCGAAAATATTCGACAGTCAACAGATCCGTCACTTGGACCTGACCTTGACGAAAGGAATCTTGAGTTCGGGTTCACGTGCCAGCAATAGAGGGAATGAAACCCGTCGCACCAAGCACCGATTTGCCATCGACTACCCGTCAGAGTGAACATACACGAATTCCAGGCCTTAGCCACAGCCGAAGACTAATTTCGCTAAATTTGCTGCTCGGAATTTTTGAAGCACCATTCAGCTTGCCATCTCATCCCAAGTGCCACGTAGGTACGGCAGACCGACCACCCACGGTCGGTATGAATTAGGCGGGAAAATCAAAGGCCAGCGAGATTTGAAACAGGGGCATCGATATTGAATGTCGACGTAACTTGCAGCATCATCAATCTAAACGGGTATAGGGATATGAAGCTCATTGCTGACTGAATGGTATAGATAAGCGGTGCTTGGTATCGGTAGCTAAATCGCAGGGCGTCAGTGAAGCCTTGTTCTACCTCTACCCTACAAATCAACAAGTCAAAACTCATTTCACGATCGATCTTTCTGTGGGTTTAGCCCAAGTTTTACTCTGTAATATATTATTTTGTAATGATATTCTTTCAAACTTAAAGGCTGAGAATGCACTAACTAAATACCTAAATAACCAGATGCATAGACACTCAGCGTAAGAAAATCGCAGGACTTTGGCCTCAGCTGATGTTGCTCTCAATTCGCACTGCACGTAATAGTTCTCAACATTGCCAGCCATAACGAAGTTATGCGCAGCAGGCGAGCATGTTTATTGAGAGCCTAAAAAGCAAACACTAAGCTGTTGGTATATGTGCGTTGAGTATGATATCGTATCACCACAATTCTTCCCGACCTCTCTTATCTGGCAAGGCGTTGAGGCCAAAAGCTTCTGCATTATCTCTACTGCTGCTCCGATCCCACGGAGCGTGAGTTTTACTGAAAAGATCGGCTACTGATGCCACCCAAACACTTGTCCTCAGCTGCCTGTCGATATAGTTTCTAAATCATTTTATGGGGTTCAAATTAGCAAAATGGCTTGGCCACTGCATCGGCACCACACAAGGATCCGTCAAAAAGTACTAGGCCTGGCAGTGAGCTCTTATGAGAGTTTTCTTGCCATCAAATGCAAGGATCCCAAGCGCAGTATTTGAGCTTGGAAATCCAATTTGCTTGACCAAAAATAACGTGAGTTAACCACTAATCGTCGGAGAAGGTACTCGGTGAAAAAGAATAGTGACCAAATAGAAAATTGCCTATGTAGGGAGGAATGTCAGCCTTAATGTATGGAACTTGCAAGAACGGAGGACCAACTTCATTCCGGACGATTCATCCAGAAAAAGTTTCATCCACGTACGATTCTTTCATAGTAATTCATCTACTGACTGTTCATACCGACAAGAAGCCTTAAACCCTTTTTTATTTTTTTATTTTAACAATACTTCCAGTGTAGTCCTTCAGTAATTCATGTTAGCAAGTTTAACTATTATTCTGAATGAATCGTCCGAGGATAAAAAGTCCTCTGGATGACTCGTCCGAGATGAATAGTAATAATAATAATAGTAATAATGCACTTGATAAAGCGCCCTCAGAGAACTCAATCTCACTCTAGGCGCTTTACATTTGCTGCAAAGGGAAATGTAATTGAATGGTGAGTAATATCATGCTTGATAAACAAACAAAATGAATAATATGGTTAGGGGTGACATGCACAGGGTCAGCATGGAAACGTGGTTAGTGGATAGTCTGTTAATAAATCGTCCGGACATCGTAAATCTAAACATGCTCCCCCCGAAGAATTCCTCGTTGATGTCAACGTCAGGGTGAAAATACGAGCCTGCCCCAAAAATTGTGTAAAAATACACTCAATGTACTTTTTCAACTATGGCAAAAAGTGTCGTAGCTAGATTTGCAAGTTAGTCCAATAATAAAAAAATAATAACAATACATTTGTATTGCACCCTCGGAGAACTTAATCCCTTTCTAGGCACTCTAAAGATGCTGCTAAGAAAGCATGGTCATATGGCTAGTAATAGCATGAACAATGTCAACAAGGATAGCATGATCAGAGGTGAGATGCAAAGGGTCAGCATGCAAAGTGATTAATGGCAGCATGCATAGTGTCAGCACGTGTATGCACACAAAGGACGGACCACGAGGACCCACTAAATGCTGTGACAAATAGACGAGTTTTTTAGCTTTTTTAAATATCAATTCAGGGGTGTCGTGACGGCAGTCGTAAGTGAGCTCCAGGCTTTGAGAGCATGCGTACTAAAAGCACGGTCTCCAAAGGTTGGAGGTTCGTGCGAGGTGTAGCTAAGTGACTTGATTAAGAAAAGCGGGTGGTACGATACCTAGCATGATGGAGGAGTCTTCTAGATTGGGAATCAGTGCAGGTCAGCAAGAAGTGATGTCATGCGATAACTGCGACGCTCACGACAGACAAGCCAGGCTGCAGAGTTTTGCACCAACTGTAAGCGCCTAATTGCACAGGCCGATAGACCAGCAAGCAGTGACTTTCAGGAATCGAGACAAGATGTTACAAATTCATAGACCAATTTTGATGCAGTATCCCTATCCAAGCAAGCCCGGATTTTCGCAATGATATGTAGCTGAAAGCAGGCAGACTTAATGGTGGAACCGATGTGGTCGTCTAATGAAAGGTCACTTTGGAACAAGACACCTAGATTACGTGCCGATTCTTCAGGATATATGCTGGCAGAGCCGATCTTGAGCGTCAGGTTTTTCAATTTCTGAACCCCACTTGGTTTGTCGATAACTAGTAAGTCGGTTTCGTCGTCATTCAATAATTAAGAAAGTTAACTGCCATCCGTGTGCGGATGTCATCACTACATGCAGCAAGTGAGTTAAGAGAATTCGATGTGCTGGAAGACTGGGATGGATCAAAGCAAAGGTGCAGTTGAGTGTCATCTGCATAGAAGTAAAAGCCTAGATTCTGCTTGGCGACCACACCGGCAAGAGCGAGATACTGTAAATACTGTAAAGAGAAGCGGATCAAGCACAGAGGCCTCAGGTACCGAATACTTCAGCGGCTCCTCGGATGGTCGATTCCCGTTCACATCAATACTTTGGAGCCATCCACTTAGATAGAACTTAAACCATTGCAGTGCAGTGCCACTGACGATCAGTCGAGATGAGAGGCGCTCGAGAAGGACTTGAAGGTGGTGATCGCTGCCGAAAGATCGAGTTAACGAGGAGAGAGACTTTACCTAATTCTGCATTCCTGAGGAGGTGACTGTAAAGCCTAAGCAATGCTGAATCTGAAGTGATTAGTTCTAAAACCAGATTGGAACTTGCTCGCTAGGTTTGAAGTTTCAATGCAAGAGTTCAGATGGTCTGTCATAACTCGTTAGTATCTTTGATAAGAACTTTATTAGGGATACTGGATGGAAGCTGCTCAATTTTTCTTGGTCTAGTATTACTTTCCTAATTAGTGGCCATATTGCAGCCTTTTTGAAAGGGGCTGGGACGGTTGTAGGACATTTGCCCCTCCCCCGGCATTCCCCCCCCGTGGATCCTAGGACATTTCCTCCGGGATAGGACATTTCCCCCTATGTTGATGAATGTATACCTAAGAATAAGAATATATGTATTTTTGGATTGTGCATCTGTGATTCAACAATATTTTCATAGAAGCTAGACTTAGCCTTACCTTGGACTGATTGGTACGATTTACGTTAGTCCTCGCATGCCTGTCCATGGACAGTCAGTCCTGATATTTTGAATGCTTTTTGAAGCTAGGGCTTAGTAGACTTAGCTATGTGTGCGGTAAACTACACGACGTCTGGGCGGGGGCGTACAGTGCGCTTAGTCAGAGGTGCAAACTCGTCCAGCGTCTCAGTTAAGATTGCATTGAAGCAATCTACAAATGATGGCAGGTCGAAAGGCGGACTGAGCAGCAGGGGCGAATAAAGATATTTTCTCCAGGACAGCATCGATGTCAAGGGTTTTGACGTTTCGCGATTCACAGGTGACTTTACCTGTCGAGGAGGGCACACACTGTGGACTGAATGAGATCAGCATATGGCCAGATAAGCATAATTTTGTATCCTCTAACCATGTTATGTTTGTTGTCATTGAGCATGCTGCCACTAACCATTCGACCATGCTTCCTTTGTAGCATATGTTAAGTACTTAGAAAGAGATAAAGTTCTCTGAGAATGCTATACAAACTAATTAACATTGTTATTATTATTATTATTATTATTGGGCGATGATAGCAAACAGTTGTAAGAGAAAAGTTGGTCGAATGTGTAATCCTTGATACGACTAGGGTCATGCACATGAGCCATAAGAGAGAATGAGTCAGTCACTACACAGAACCCGGCGCTTAAGGTGTCAGATAAGCTATCAAAGAGAATTTTAAAATCACCAATTACGAGGAAAGATCGATTTCTTGCACACAGAATCGAAATGATATTAGGAAAATCTGAGGTAAAGAAGGACTTTGTACCTGGGGGCGATAGACCACTGTCACCATTGACAGCTTGTCGTCGGATGAACTCAAAACAAGAGATATGAAAGAATGCTTCGTGATAACTGCAAACGGCTTGAAATCGAAGGATGAGCATGTGATAATGGCCACTGCACCACTAGTTTTAATAGATCTATGGGTATGAAAGGTGACGCCTGTAGGGGTTTCGTCGTTTATAGTCAGACCGGATTTCGCCAGGTCTCGGTCAAGGCGAGCAGGTCCTATTCATTCTCAGTAATTACGTCCCGTATTAATAGGGCTTTATTGCAGATTGGGTGAGAATTCCAAAGACAAGCATTCAGATGGGTCGCCGGAGTTATATCAGGCCCGATTACCACTAAGTTGATGAAGAGTGATGAAGTCCATTAACCCCTACCTAGATATTTTGACCTAATGCTCAAATCGCAGCTGTACCATCGCAGTAGTACTCTAGAGATAATAAAGGACGCAATCTAAGCTTGATAAAAGCGACTTGGGTTTACAGAATAACTCGAATACTCACGTATGACAACGTACCCATATTCAGAATTAAATAGGGTTGCCGAGGGGTTGCTCTTCCTGTGCCGCGAGTCTGGTGCTGCCTCCGTGCTTAAAGCAGAGAGGTGTCATCTGGCTAAACTAACTTGCAAGTTCATTCTTAATATCACTATATGCATAGGTGCATGCAATGTATTTCCTAAACCTACGCATAATTTAACCCCTAAAATAAGCAAGGTTTGTTAGCCAGTCTTTTCGTCTATCCCTGATATCACATACAAATTAGCCAGTCTGTTCGTCTGCCCCTAATATCACATATTAATTAGGAATTTCGTTCGGTATTTTTAGTCATATGAGAAGAAGAGGGCACAGCAACGATGAGTGTCAAAAAAGTTGGCGGGAAAGCAGAAAATATTTGCTAATTTGCAAATGTAGCCATAGCTAAAATTGGACATTAAAATGTTAGCTAAAACTTCACAGGGCTACGAACTCAAAAAAGATTGTTCAATAGGTGGCCATGACATTGCAGCAAATTCACCTCTCAGCACTACGAACCCCTTTGCTGTTGCATAAGCACTTGCAGATTTTGGTGCCTCCAGCGATTCAGCTAGAGGTAGTTGAGTTTGTGTATTGCAAATCTGCCATATTTGTGTAAAGTGATTTTTACAATAGCTCTGATGCGCTTAGTGTTTACCAGTTTCGTTAAATGACAGGAAATTACTGGCGGATTTTTAATTCGCAGCCTTTGACTTTTTCAAGGAATATCAACCAGGATCCTGAAAGAAAAGTAGCTGAAAAGAAAAAGCGTTCTCGCCAGGAACAACGTGCCATAGATACATCACAACAGGCTGCTGAACGGCCCTAAAGCTGAAAAAAAGAGATGTTCTCGCCAGCAGCAAGGTGCTGATGACTGGGCAAGCTGAAGAAAGTACTCGCAGGTCAAATTTCCCGATCACACTCGAAGAGCTAAAAACAAGAGTAGTCACAGTTGAAATTGAAAATTAAAATACTGGAACTTCACAAGACTACGAACATAAAAGGGGTTTTTTTAAGGGTGGCTATGGCATTCCAGCAGATTGAGGTCTTTGCACTATGATCTGTTTTAAGTCATCCGAAAGCTTCCGTCGCTGCTACTTGGACCGGTTGAGTTGGCGTGTTGCAAAGCTTCCACATTTGTGTAGAGTTATCGTTACATTTTCGCTGCTGTGCTTTGCATTGACCAACTTCACTAATGGATGCGAATTAACAGTAGACTTTAAATTCGCAGTCAGTACATTTTGTAAATGAATAGGTCGGGAGGGTCGTGATAGCAAATGAGGTAAGGTGCTCGTTCGTGAGGAAGGAGGTCGTGGGTTAGAATCCTGCAGTGGGCAATCCCCAAGCGCCACGTGCAAGACGTGGTGATTATAATAATAACACACACTTGATAAAGCGCCCTCAGAGAACTAAATCGCTTTCTAGGCGCTTTCCATTTGCTACGAAGGAAACACGATCGAATGATCAGTGGTAGCATGCTCAATAAACCACAAGAATAACATGGTTAGGGGTGACATGCACAGGGTCAGTATGCAAGTGCGGTTAGTGGCAGCATGCACAATGTCAGCAAGCATAAGCATATGAAGGACAAATCTCAGGGATCCACAAAATGCTGTGCTAAATAGGTGCGTTTTAAATTTCTTTTTAAATGTGGTCGAGTCAGGAGATGTGACGCAAGTCGGGAGTAAGTTCCAGGCTTTGGAAGCATACGAACTAAATACACGGTCTCAGAAAATATATATAAAAATAACATTTACTTGTATAGCACCCTAAGAGAGCTTAATCTCTTTTCAGGGCGCTTCACATGCGCCTCAGGGTTCGAGCCCACGACCGCAGCCAGGCCTCGGTCGGGGCGACTACCTTTACCGCTGGACCAAACCAGCTCGGCAAGGATTTGAGATTTGTCCGAGGTAAAGGTAAATATTTTCCGAAAAGCGGGTGGTACTATGCTAAGCCCGGTGGGGCAGTAGATCTGATAGGTATGCTGGATCCAAAGAATGAAGGAACCTGAAAGTGAGCGACAAAACCTTGAAACCGATCCGTTGCTCGACTGGGAGCTAGTGGAGGTCGGCAAGAAGTGGTGTGATGTGGCAACTGCGACGCTCACGACAGACAAGCCTAGCTGCAGAGTTTTGCACCAGCTGTAAGCGCCTGAGTGCACAGGCCGGTAGACCAGCAAGCAGAGAGTTACAGAAGTCATGGCGGGATGTCGCAATTGCATGGACCAACTTCTTAGGTGTGGTATCCCTGTCTAAAGAAGCCCGAATTTTAGCAATGTTCTGTAGCTGAAAATAGGCAGCCTTGATTATGGAGCTGCTGTGGTCGTTTAACGAAAGGTGGCTTTGAAACGTCACATTAGAAGATATGCAGGCAGAGCCGAATTTGAGCTTCGGCCTTTCAAAATTTCTGAATCACACTTGGCTACGAGCCGCGAGTAGCTGTTCCAATTTGGATTCGGAGCAGCCAGGTATAAATGACAAAAGACGCCGACGGACGGGCGAGAATGAGGGCGCGACCTCGCGATCGGCGAGCAGCGGCTCGCGAGCTTCCGCTAGAAAGATCCGTGACGGCCAGAAGAGCAGCCGCGTACCTAGTGCCGCAAACGTGACCAACAGGGCGGTTTGGCGCTCTCCAGCGCTTCGCTGACGTCGGCTCTCTCTCTCACACTCTCTGTCTCTGTCTCTGTCTCTGTCTCTGTCTCTGTCTCTGTCTCTGTCTCTCTCTCTCTCTCTCTCTCTCTCTCTCTCTCTCTCTCTCTCTCTCTCTCTCTTTTATCTCTCTCTCCTTCTCTTTTCGGCTCTCCAGCGCTTCGCTCTCCAGCTCTCTTCGGCTCTCCAGCGCTTCGCTGACGTGGCTGTCTCCCGCTCTTTCGCTCTCTCTTCTCTCTCTCTTCGGCTCTGTCACGAGAGCGCCTAACCGCAACAACCCACACCCTGGTGTCACCTGACGCCGCGACGTGCGCACATCCACGCACAAAAGCTCGCGCACGAACGCACACACACACACACACACGCGTGCGCGCGTGCACGCACGCACACACACACGCGCCCACACATGCAAACACTCGCGCACGCGTGCCGCACAGCGTCGAACGAGCCTCGACTCTCAACCGCCGAAGCAGGCCTACCTCAGTGAGGGCTCCAACTCGATCGGCTGTCAGATAGGCCTTGACCGCCGGGGCGTCTGGGCGTGGCTCGGAGCCGATAAGGCGATTTCCGTGCGCCAGACATTTCGAGCTTCCTATTAGTCGGTCGACCGTAGCTAGCTCGCGCCGCTTCTCGATGCGTCGACTACGCTCGCGCCAGGCGACGCTCAGTGACCTGCTGCCGGCGAATCGCATGCCCGTACGTCCGAGCGCTCCTGGCGTCACGACCGTCCGCCGCGTCTTTTGCATGGCAGAGCAGGGCGCGGTTGCAGCGAGCGTAGCTGTAGCGAGACGTGCCGCATAGATATGGCCTGCGGTTGCGCAGCGCACGAGCCCCAGCGTGACCCGCGCGCCGGTAGCTGCATCTGCGGCTCGGTCTTAGCAGGCGTAACGCCGGTATTAGTAACGAAAAATACAATGCGCGCGAGCGAGCGCCCGCGGCCTGGCGAGCCCACCGGGATAGCGGAAGCTCGTTGGGCGGCTGGTCGGTCGCCTAGCTGCGGGCGCCCTCTGGTGCCGTCGGTATGCAGGTGCTCTCGGGCGACCTATGGAGAGAGCTGCGCACGTCTCTCTGACGCCGCGCGTGCTGGCTAGGAGCGAGCAATGGAAGTGCGCTGGAGCGCGACGCTCTCGCTTACGGCCCAGCAGGGAGAACCGGAATTTGACGCTACCAGGCGTCCAGCGATACGCTGTCTCGCGTTGGATTGCTTTCGTCACGTGCCAAAGTGAGGTGACGCCGTTTGATGTAGCAGAGCAGCGCGGAAGAATGCCAGCGGACTGAAATTCGATCGAAAGCCTTCTGCTATTTATCGTGCTTGGCTGAGCGCGACGCCTCAATGGTCGCGCTTGGCTGAGCGAGACGCCATACGACTACTACTCTCCTACTGGCTATGGCACATCCTTTTCAGCGGTTCTGAGCTGCTACTTCTATGCTACTCACTACCTCAACTCATTAACACAATAATTATGTCCTTAGCCTCACGTCAAGTTCATGCACCTTTCAAAAGGCTGTAGTCAGAAAGCAACGCTAGACCGCTCGAGGACTCGAACAGCTTCCGTCCAGTCTCCCTTCTGCCGTTCCTATCAAAGACATCGGAACGAGTTGTGGCAGACCTCACCTTACATTATAATAACAATGCACTCGATAAAGCACCCTCAGAGAACTCAATCTCTTTTCAGGCGCTTTAAATTTGCTGCAAAGCACTTGAATAATATGGTTAGGGCTGACATGCACAGGTTCAGCAGGCAAATGTGGTTAGTGGCAGCATGCACAGTGTCAGCACGCATAAGCACATCAAGGACGAATCACAGGGACCCACTAAATGCTGTCCTAAATAGGTGTGTTTTAAGTTCCTTATAAATGTGGTCACGTCAGGGGATGTTCTGACGCAGGTCGGGAGGGAGTTCCAGGCTTTGGGAGCATACAAACTAAACGAACGGTCTCCAAATGATTTAAGGTTTGTATGACGTTGCCCGTTTTCCTACATAGATTTTACCCGAATACATAAATTACAATACACACATACAATACAATACACACAATTTGATTATGACATTTCAGTGGCACTCGGCAGCCGCTCAGCTGATGGTTAGCAGCAGTCAGCTTGTGTTAAGCATCCGGATTTGGTCAGTTGCTGTTCTCCACAGACACTAAACCCACGGGTAAGGTAATTCAGATACAGGGCACCGGCTATCACTCGCACTGCCCTCTAATGTTTCTATGCATCCGTTACCAGTACACTATTTTCCTCAAAACACAAGATTTAGACTGGATCTAAGTAGTTTTTATTGTGCAGAAAAGCTAAGAAATGTATAATTACAAGCAATTTATTTGGCCTAATCAATAACTTGTCGAGGCACCATGTTTTTGAAACTTCGCCCAATAGTCTCGACATTTATTCCACCGGCTTTCGGCAAGTTTTATGGGGAATTGACGCCCAGCAATCCTTCAAAAGCTCAAAAAACCCATCGGATTTCTAGCCCGAAGAACTCCAAACCGTATGGCTCGTTCAAATCCGTCCAACAGATGCTCTAGTGAGTTCAAGTTCGGGCTTTGGCAACTGCATGACCTCAATTGGCTCGAAGTCGTTAGTAGTCGGAATTGGTAAAAAACTGTTCATTGTGATGCTGCCAACAGAAATTGAGACGACAGGGGTTATCACCAATTCCACATAAACATAAGTAGACGGCAAGCCAACATTCTGCACAACGTCGACATAGACATTTTGATTCACGATTCCTTTAATTCTGTGCAGACGCCCAACACTGGAAAATGAGAAGCAACCACATACATATACAAAATGCTGATTTAACAACTTCATTTGTATTGCAGAAGAAGAGTCGTATCGGCTATGACCGCCACTTGCAGTTGGCAATAAAGAATCGCCCAACTTCAGTAATCAAACCCACGACCTCGGTCTTCTTGGTTGTGAAGACTGAGAACCTTACTCCTGGGCTATCACGACCGAGTATACATTACACTTCCACTGCCGAGTTTCTTTGTCTTTTTTTTCAGACAAAGTGCATATTCGCTTCACCCATTTGCTAGTGAACATACTCCTTCCTTTTGTCGCGGCAAAATACATCGAATTTGGACTCATCAGTCCATAGTACTCTCATCCACAGGGCAGCTGGGATAAGCAAGAAACAATCCAGCCTAGCCTTTTTGTGCTGAACGATCGACCGTAGCTTAGACTTAACCACCCGTGCATTCGGCCCTGGTTCATTAAGCCATTAACTCATGGCATTTTGGCTTACGACCAGTCCGGTAGCTTCGTAAAGACTCTGGCTGTGGATTTTAGCAGTGGCAAACCTGTCCTTCAGAGCCATGCTTTTGAGGAGCCAGAGTTATCACTAGAGGTTATTCGAAGGCAACCCGAGCGTGGCAGTGCCTCTGTGCTACCTTAATTCAGAGGCTTCCTAATCATGTTTCAAGAGTATCCTCTAAGATCTTCAGCTGCCTCGCAATTTCTCGGCTCTAATGGCCATCTCTGTGAGGCGATTTCAAAACTGCTCAACTACCCTCAGAAAGTCGCTCAACTGGCAACATGATCTGGTCGTGTAGCAACCGGCACTAAGGTAGGGGCTAGCCCTAAAAGGTCTTGGAGACATCCGGATAACTTAGCTCATCGTTGGTCGAGGCATCGTCTGTAAAAGAATGGGCAAAACAAGTTCTCCTGGATGGCATCAACGAGGGTGGACAATCACTTGACCACATTTGCCGATTTGTTCACGTGGTATCCGCTGCCTCGGTTGCTGGCGAATGCAGTTATTCACTAAGCCAAACGTAGCAAACTGCAGCTAACGCCAAAATATTGACAGATTAGACAATTTAACAATTACTGTAGAGTAATGACTTACTCGAATACGGGCATTAGCAATAACCGAACTCGGATCGATAGACCAGGCTGGTAGAAACTTTTGTAGTGCAATGTATATGCTCACAAAACCCAGCTGTACCTGCCCTTAGCGTTAGCTGAGGCAACTACTTAATTGAATGCATGCCTTGCAGACACTCGGTTCTGTCCAGGATGGCTCCTAATTTCCCTTAACTGAACAATGCAAAATGAAACTGTTCATAGGAAACAATAAACTTGTGGCTTCAACAATACAATAATTTTAATAAGTCTTATTTAGCTCCCAAAGAGAACCGAACCACTATCCATGTACTTTAAAACTCGTTAGAAGAGAATCAATAAGAGCTTATGACAATCAAGGCATCATGCTAGGACTATACAGAGACAGCACACAAGAAGACACTCGCAGCCACTGCTTTGCCGGATCCCGGTTATAAGCTTGCAGTCAATTATGCACTTGTAAGTACACAAAGCACCCAGGAGACATAGGACAAGCTCGATTGGGCGCGAGGACAGATGAACGGGACAGACCTGTCTTTAAGCTACGACTTAAATGCTGCCAAGTCATCGTGGGCGTTGACAGAAGCCAGAAAGAAGCTCCAGACTTGCAGTGCACACGAGCTTCACGGCCAACTGCTACCACCCAGGCTGCCAGTACAAAACAGCGAGCCAAAAAAGCCACCTGCTGGAGACAGCTGCACTACCCGATTGGAATGCCAGCTTGGCCAAGCTAGCTGCAGTCAGTCACAGCAGCTACCGGGACCGAGAATAGCAATCAAACGAGGCAGCCTTAACGCAAGAAGTAGAAGATTTTCCGACAAGTAGCCAAGAACTCTTGCTGAGTAAGCAGCATAAAGATAAATGAAGGCTCTGGACGAAATGTGCAGCCCACCAGACACCTGCAGATAGGTGCTCAGTTAATTAGGTTTCTAAGGAAATTTCAACTCTTCGGTAACCACAAACGGCAATTTCGAGTAAGCTGAAGAATAGGTGAGAAAGGCATACTGACTGCAGCACAATGTCAAGTATAGCAGTGGAGCGGTCATTGTTTGAGGCTCTTTCCCGGTGCAGGTATTGGAGCACTGCATCACATTCCTGGCATTATATACCAAAATGTTTGTTTACAACGACGTGCTGAAACATATTGGCATTCCGTGTGGGGATGTTAGGCGACAGGCACCTTTATTGGCTTGGTAATGACCCAAAATTATGCTCTATAATCAAATGATGACAAGAAATCACGGAGAAGAAGCAGAGAGCCTCGACCCTGCTTGAGCAGCACTGATCAGAATGTCTTGCAAATCCACAGAAGGGCGGCTTCTGAATTACGGTTGGCTCTAAATACAGCTTACAATTTGGGAGCAATATGTAATGAACTGATGTAATTAAAGATGTCACAGCGGCTGGCAAAAGATTCTACTAGCTGAAAAGTATGCCTCTAGACTATATACTGTTTTATTAAAGAAAGGCAACCCGTAAACGTCATTTAGTCTCTACAGCTAATGATGAATATGGCACCGAGGTTGGTCAATAGATCTAAAGTATACAGTCACGTGTCTCCTTTGCTAAGGAGCTGCTTTGGTGACCGTTAATCAGAAGTGAATAACACAATTTGCTCTGACATCAGGCGTGCCACCGTCGAGTTCTTCAATACCGAGCTCAAATACTTAACCAGTTTCAGACGTATCTCAAAGGAGGCCCTCGAATAACAAACAATTAGCTGTGCCATTCTTTCACTTCGAGCCAGACTCTTGGCGACATCAGCTTTTGCTATGGAGGGGGTGATCCGACACAAAGTAACTCACTGCCAAAACCACAAGTCTTACTCTAGGACATCCTCTCTCACATATCCAACTCCGATATATTCTTTCCGGTGGGCCTTGTTCTACACTTCCATGCCACTCACTTCCTCCGATGTTATCCTGGCTAAGCTATGCCTCCCACTTTCTCTTTATTGCCGTCAGAATAGGTCTGCTCGCTGGCTAGCGTATCCACACAGGAAAGCCGTCTGGGCTTAGAATTCGGAATATAAACTCCAGATTAACGCTGCTTAGCCTATGTGGGTTAGTTAACATACAGACGGTGACATGCTGCCACCATATTTCGGGGTCCTTTAAGCCAGTCAGAATACTTTGTGCAGACTCTCTGGCTATTGATGTATAATAGAGCCGCCCCATTTCCAAACATATATTGCGAACCAACTTTGGCTAGCATCAATTCGATGAATTCTCCTACTAGCAGAGACTAACCAGGGTAAGCTGCAAGCTGGCACGAGCAGCAACAAACAAGCCGATTCCACGAAATCCACATTTGAACTGTACACATATGAGGATGAGGATGGGCTCCCAAGGCCAAAAGAAGGATAGCAAAAACCGCCTGCACATGCATGGCCATGAAGTGAAGATGTGCATTTCCGGTGCACAGTCTCAACGGAAGACAAGCTGCGAAGGGAAGTGTACGGTCACTAAGAATTCGACACTTAAAGAACAAAGGCATGGCTCGAAATTCGATTGGTAGCCTAGAAGAATAAAATGTCCTATTAGCAGTATTACACGTAGAAGTAATTACCACGACTGACTGCTGAAATTAGCCGCTAGTCAAAGCAGCGCAACTACCGTTGCATATGATCGTTGATAGCAGGAGTAGTGGACCGATTGCAAGTGACTATGCTATCTGGAGAAAGAGGGAATGATTAAAAATTACAAAACCTGAGGTCACAAAAATCAGAAGTGCAACATTGTTTTGCTGAATATGACCAGAGTGGATAATCAAGATAATTTAAAAACAGTTAAGCATGTCAAGTCTAGGTCTTAGCCCAAGCGTAAGGTGGTTGCTCTTCACAGGCCGGTCGTGGTGTTGCGTCTTTCGTGGTCGATTCTTTATTTACTACTACAAGTGGTGGTAATGGCCATGAAGGCCTTTCTGCTGCTATATAAATGAGGCTGCTAGATCAGCTTTAAAGTCAGCCCCAGGAGGACTTGCACTCAATTTGGCCACTACACAACGACTTACGACATGCGGTTTTGCATACCAGCCTATTAGCTGAGAGGTACATAGCCACTACCACCGGAGGAAGACCACCTTGAAGAGTGGCTTTCATGCAGCTTACTTGCTTGCTGCCGTGGCACCAAGCAAGCAGTCGAGGAACCGGAAGGAGCCCGGGGCACGAGTTGCATGCTGGATGCAGTCAAGTTGACGTTCAACAACTCGATCGATACCTCGGCATTCGACAGGATGAGCTGAGCTCTGACGTGATAGCACAGTCGTAACAACTTACTTGACAGGAACTGTAAGCTGATCCGAAGGCTGCCGATCATTCCCAGACTGCCCATGTGTGCACCTTTAAACTCGGTGCCAAAGGACATCAATGACACGCCTATACCACCGATCGAGAATCCGACGCTGCCGGCCTGAGCGAAGAAAGTGGCCACCAGAATAACCCAGGCGTAGCCCCTGTCGGCAACTCGAGTAGCACCACCGTCGCCCATGCCTTCTTGTCAAAAAGTGTGCATGCAAAAATATACAGACACTGCTTCCGAAAATGCTGATACAGCAGACAGCCAAACCTTGCAGGCTCAACAGCCCCGGCAACCAGTGCTTGGAGTGTTGCCATAGCGACAGACGGATCAAGTGGTGCCAGGCATACAGAGGCACAGCTGCAAGACAAGCCAAACCCTCCGCTGCCTTGCTACGAACATGAGAAAAATTAGTAGTAGCAGCAGTGGCACGGCTATATGCTAGAAGAGGACGGTAGGTGAAGCAAGCTTTAGAAAACACCACAGGATCAGTCGACGAACATGCCAAGTGCTAGCACAAAAAACCTAGCAAGCCAGATTGAGGCTACTACAGATAGCAACTAGCTAGCAGCATCACAGTCAGTACCAGAATATTGTTGGGCTTGGAGCTTAAACATTCGGTTCCTTTCAGCAGGGACTGAATTGTTGGATGCCACAACCAGATCGGTAGCCGGCATGCCTGACAACTACAACTACAACTGCAAGTACAGGTGGCTGGGTGTGTGTGTGTCACGCGAATCTCTATTAAGGCTTGTCACATGTGCCATGGGGCTCGAGCCCACGACCTTCGTCATCAAATACAATTACCTTGACCTTGATCGGGACGAGCATCTTAACCACTGCACCAAAACAACTTGCTTAAGTGGCTAAGCCATCCGCACTTAAATATGTTCTCTTTAGTCCTTACTTTGCTGGTGGCCATTTCATGAAAGCTAGTTTTGAAGTAATCCACTCAGAAGCCAATCAGGCTATACATGGGTGCCAAGTGTTGAACTCAAATGCAGAAGCACAAGCATAGGAATTCCATCCTCTGAGCCGCTAGGAGGAAGGCAAAACTGCATATAAAGTCAGAAAGTATAATCGCCAGCTGCCGGTTTAAGTGAATTGCTTGACAATCCTGCGTTATGGCAATCATTTAGCATCAACTTCTACTGGAAATTGGTGGATGCATGATCTGCACAAGACACCTTGTACCTAGTAAGTGACACACAGTAAATGAATTGCACAAGACGATGGATGGGCTTTCAGACGATCGACCAGACTGAGTAGTGCTCCACGAGCACGCTGAGCAGCCTGGGTATGTATGGACACATCTATTTGGCTGTACAAGGTTGCACACTATGCTAACGATGCTGCCACTACTTTGTTTCGGCGAGGAGGGCAGTGGTGAAGTGCAGGGGGCCAACATCGAGTGTACACTGCAGGAATTCGACTTGCACTTGCCATCGACTGAACAGGCAAATTGCCAATAATCAGCCACAGCATGAGATAAGAGAAAAAAGCTTCAGCAAGATGAAGGGATGCAAACACACAATAGCATGCATAGAGATAGGAGGTACTAGAGGCGCACGGACATTTTCAGCTCGATAAATTATGTCAGTGAGGACTGTGAGTAAGATTTTGGTGTCTTACGAACTGGAGGACCAATCACCAACATATTTCAATTTGGTGCGACGGTCACGAGACATCGGGACGCCAATGAGGTGGTGGTGCAAGAGCACGGCGGTGAAGTAAAAGAGTTGGGATAGGTAGGCTGATACAAGCACGTGAAGTGACCTGTGACCTGCCAAAGAGAGGATTTTGCAGTCGATTAGTTTCTTCAATAGGGAGCCAGTGAAGCTCAGTCAGGAGCTGTGCAGCAATGCAGTTGACAGCAGATCAACAAATCAGTTTAGCACCAGCTGCCGACGACCGAGGGCACAGGCAAGGAGCCTAAATAGAAGCCATTGCAGCATCTAGACCCGATGTCACAAACATGCGAACTAATGTGGCTGTCGGATTCGTATCTACACAGGCCCTGATTTTGCAAATGTTCCTCTGTGGAATGTAGGCCGACTTGACAGTAGGGGAGTGGAGGGGATGAGCAAGCTCTCAGATGTCGAGTCGTATTGGAAGAGCACGCCAGTTTAAGGCTTGGAGGCTCGAAAGTTTTACAATAACAGAAATGAGTTAATTACTTCACTACCGGCTAGTAGACACAACTTGTAGACAATCCTTTGCTAAAGAAGTTTTCTGATCGGCATTCTCTCTCGATGAATAACGCAACTCACGAGCACCCCAACCAGAGTCACGGGCTGCTGGCCCGCTATATGATGTACCATAAGTGAGGCAACAATAGGTAAATTGATTACTTAAATATATGTCGCTTCCGGTTTAGACACGGTTTGCCTAATCTTTTTAATGCGTTCCTTTTATGTGAAATTCGTCGAAACTTGAGACCCCACTTCTAACATGCCAGTCCTTAGAAAGAACCCTATGCAAGTATTCCATCGATGGATTATTTGTGCTTATTAAAGTGACTAATCGTTGAACACACGAGCCCATGAAAGTGCAAAACCACAACCACATAGTTAGGCAAGCACATAGTTAGCAGATTTAGTCATTTCAGCCACCTATGATTGGTAAGGTTGTGGCTGCGCCAAGTTCTGGCCAGCTCCAAGGCTTAGCCTTGGCGCTATGCCCAGACAACGCCACGCTTTGTGCAAAAAAGGAGCAGCACGAAGAAAAGCCTCCGGCTCCATCTCACGAGACCAGTTCAGCTGCTCCTCTTTGCAGCTCGATCCAACGGCAATCTTGCAGCAGCCAAGGGCAGGACAGGCACGGACCGAGCTTTGAGCTCTTGCCTGAGAGACCGTCGGTAGCAAAGCCAGCAATCGAGCTAATCCAGGCAGTTAAGCTCGCATGCAGATCGGTCGGCTCACACATGCTGGCAACTGTCGCCAAGCAAAATGTCACACAGCAGCATGCCCACTCCTGGCAGACTTGACACCTGCCCAATTATTGAGTGAGCTGCAGCAAGCAAGCAATGGCTGAGGCGAGGCTGGCATTGGAGACATGTGTACAAACAGTTCCCCCTCAGAGCTTCGCGACACTCATGCTGCATACTAGCAGCAGGCATGAAGGCAGCCAGTGGCATAGGCAGGAGCAGCCCGGAAGCTTGCAGTCAATAACATCTGAGATAACGCAAGGCGACGATAGCAAAAGCTGCTGTCAACCACTTCGAAAATGAATCGGTTGGGAAAAGGCTCTTGGCCTAGAGCAGGGGCCTACATGGTTGGGTAGGGTAGGGTCGAAGGGCACCCGTGACAGCAAGCTGCCCTTTGGCTAAGGGCAGCTATTGCCCACCCAGGGTAGTCTGGTGAGAGTGAAGGAGGGAGGGGAGCCAAAGCTGGTACAGAACAATGGGCGACCTGCTCTTGGTTCGAGCTGCAGGTGGCACCTAGCCATAGGCACGGGCTCCAAATGTTAGAATAATGCTGGCAATGTCCCTCTCGACAGTACTATCCACTTCAACATTGCCTGATGATCGCACCCACAGGCCCTTCACAGCATTTGCTGTATGAATAATAATAAAAATAGTACTTTTATATAGAGCCCTCAGAGAAATCAATCAGACCTCATACAAAGCAAGATCTAGAAATGCAGACTGATAGCAGACTGAGTTCACTTTTCACTGAATGCCTTTCAATTGACTTTTCAACTGAGGGAGGCAGGGTGTTCGGTGCAGTGCTGACTGCATGAGAGATTGACTGCATGATTGGCCGCGGCAGCCTGGGCTGCAGGCGTGGCGCCGCCGACGACTCGAGCTCCCCCTCTCGGTTGGTTCCCTAGCACGGCTGTCGTCCGCCGTTCGCACGGGGCTCTCTACGGTAGGCTGCAGACTGCAGACAGACGGGTGGGGAATAACAGTTTTGTAAAAGGCCTACAGAGTCTTATTAATTACAGTCTTTGCCGAGCTGGTTTGGCCCAGTGGTTAAGGTGCTTGCCCAGACCGAGGTTTGGCCGAGGTCGTGGGCTCGAGCCCGGAGGCATACGTAAAGCACCTGAATAGAGACTACGTTCTCTCGGGGGGCTATACACATGAAATATATTTTTTTATATTTATTTTGCGGCGGATCTTGAAACGAATGCCTCGACCTTCCTGAGAGACGAGGCTAAACCCACACGCACCACAGGCGAAGCTCTTGCGATACGTTGGTATTTAAATCCAAGCATTCAGTCACTTGAAACCTTTGCTAAAGGAACTGCTGCGACTTGCAGTTAAAGGCCTGATCTAAACCAAAACGTCTAATCTCACCAAATCCTCCTTCAAATCTGGAGGAACCGCTGCCACTTCTACAGCTTCAGCCTAATTCTGCTTTCAGATCTTTCCTGGGCAAGTCATTAGCAGACGTGGAATAATCTTATAGTCACACGCTTTTGCTATGCATTTCCAGCATGTACAACTCTCCTTCCCATTTCTGACTAAACGGCAGCAAATGTAAAGTGATTAGAAAGATAATGAGCTCTCAGAGGGCACTACATCAAATGTATTATTATCATTTTCTCCAATACTGCTGACTCTGCCATTATACATTGCCAGCCTTTCTCTGTAGAGCGAGCTTCTGCATTAGATGCGGCGACGCCTAGTAACCTGCATATTAGTTATGATAGTGCGTACATGTTATCACTTCGTCATCTTTGTGTTCAAATGCATTCCTAGATGTTATTGCTGTTGCTAAGATCCGTAGGTTAGGCGTTAATAAAAGAAAAGCGGCTAGGAGCCGCCGCTGGGGCCAGGGGGGGGGGGGGAAAGGGCTGATTGAGACGCAGCTTGTTTGGCGGAAGATGCGAGCTGAGTACCCGCTTGTTTGGTATTTCTAGCATTGTCTCGAACCGCTCAGCACGTTCTCCCTCAAGCGTTACTGTGAGTCGCCCTAACTTAGTGGTCACCAGGCCTGTAATAACGTTCTCAGCCCAAGTTAACACTTGCCTATGGAATCCTTGCTTACCGTGCAATAAACCCCTTGTAATTGGCGACCCTATTTCTGAAAAAGTCTCGACCTGCTCGCCTTGACTGAAACTTGGCTAAAATGGGTAAAATGCCCGACAATTAGAGACGAAACCCCGACCGGTTTCTTCTTTTTTCACATCCATAGATCAATAAAAACTGTAGGTGGGTCGCCATTATCACACGCTCGAAATTCGACATCAAGCTGTTTGCAGTACCCTCGAAGCTGTCTTTCAAATCTATTGTCTTGGTTTCACTCGACGACAAGCTACACATGGCGGCAGTAGTCTATGGCCTGCCAGGGACCAAGCCTTCCTTTATCTCAGATTTCCCGATTTCCTTCGATTTTGTGTGCAAAAAATCGATAATTCCACCTTATGGGTGATTTAAACATTTATTTTGACAGCATCTGACGCCTTCAGGACAGGATTTCGTGCACTGACTGACTCATTGTCACTTGTGGCACGTAAGCATGACCCTACTCATATCAGGGGTCACATAATCGATAAGTTTTTTGTTATGCGACTGCACTTTGTCATTACCAATTATTGCCGAAGTTTGCTTATCTGACCACATGCAGATCTCATCCAGTCTACAATGTGTGCCTTCTTCCCCCTCTTTTTCTAAAATCAAATGTGAATCACGAAACATCAAGACCCTTGACATCGTAGCTGTCCGTACGAGAATATCTGCTTCGCCCTGCTGCTCAATCCCTTTTCCAACATATCATCACTGGTAGATTGCTACAACACGACGTTGGCTGATATGCTCAACGAGCTTGAACCACTCACTAAGCGTACTGTTAGCCATCGCCCAGACGGTCTATGGTTTACCAAAGAGATTAAACTAGCTAGGTCTACTAAGCACAAGCTAGAAAAAAAGCCAAAAAAAGATCGGCACTGACTGTCTATCGACAGGCGTATGAGAACTAGTGTATATCGTAACAATTGATCCTACCAAAGGCCAAGTCTAACTTCTATAAAAACATTATTGAATCACAGATGTACAATCCAGAGATGCTGATGTTGAAGATCAGCCATCCTCTTGACCGCTCTCATATTAGCTCTTTACCTAGTGATTCCTGCGACGATAATAATTATAATTATAATAATGCACTTGATAAAGCACCCTCAGGGAACTCAATCTCTCTCTAGGCGCTTTACATTTGCTGCAAATTGAAATGCAATTGAAGGGTGAGTAAAATCATGCTTGACAAACAAACAAAATGAATAACATGGTTAGGGGTGACATGCACAGGGTCAGCATGCAAATGTGGTTAGTGGCAGCATGCACAGTCTCAGTATGCATAAGCACATCAAGGACGAATCACAGGGACCCACTAAATGCTGTCCTAAATAGGTGTGTTTTTAAATTCTTTTTTAAATGTGGTCAGGTCAGGGGATGTTCTGACGAAAGTCGGGAGGGAGTTCCAGGCTTTGGGAGCATACGAACTAAATGCACGGTCTCCAGGCGGGTGGTACGATGCTTGGCTTGATGGGGGGGGGGTAGGTCTGAGAGATAGGCTAGAGCCAATGAATGAAGTGACCACAAAGTGAGCGACAAAACCTTGAAGTCAATCCGTTGTTTGACTGGTAGCCAGTGCAGGTCGGCGAGAAGTGGAGTAATGTGGCAACTGTGACACTCACGACAGACAAGCCTAGCAGCGGAGTTTGGCACCAGCTGCAATCGCCTGATCGCACATGCCGGTAGGCCATCAAGCAGTGAGTTTCAGAAGTCGAGACGGGATGTCACGAATGCATGGACCAAGTTGGACTTGGTATCCTTATCTAAACAAGCCCCAATTTTAGCAATGTTATGAAGCTGAAAATAGGTGGATTTGACTGTAGAGGTGATATGGTCGTCTAACGAGAGGTCACTTTTAAATATGACACTTAGATTTTGAGCTGATTCAACTGGAGATTTGCTGGCAGAGCCAATTTTGAGCATCAGCCTTTCCAATTTGTGAATCACACTGGGTTTGTCCATAACTAGTAAGTTAGTTTTATCGTTATTTAGTTTTACAAAATTTGCTGCCATCCATATGCGGCTATCGTCAATACATGCATCAAGTGAGTTGAGAGAATTTGAGGTGCTCGAAGGCTGGGAGGGATCAAAGAAAAGGTACAATCGAGTGTCATCCGCATAGAAGTGAAAGCCTAGATTGTGCTTGGCAATCACATCAACAAGAGGGAGAGTATAAACCGTGAAAAGAACCGGACCTAGCACGGAGCTCTGAGGTACGCCATATTTCAGTGGTCCCTCAGATGGTCTTTTTCCATTCACGTCAATACTCTGGAGTCTCTCAATGAGATATGACCTGGGCTACTGCAGAGCAGTGCCAGTGATGCCCAGGCGAGATGAGAGGCGCTCTAGGAGAACTTTGTGATCGATGGTATCAAAAGCTGCCGAAAGATCGAGCAAAGCTAGCAGAGACACTCTACCCATGTCTGAATTCCTAAGTAGGTCGTTGTATACCCTAAGCAAGGCTTACTCTGTGGAGTGGTTAGCTCTAAAGCCAGACTGGAACTTACTAGCAAGGTGTGAGGTTTCGATATATGAGTTTAGGTGGTACGCCACGACCCGTTTCAGTGTCTTTGATATTAATTTTCGAAGGGAAACTGGGCGGTAGGTGCTTAAGTTCTCTTGGTCGAGTGTCGATTTCTTGAGAGTTGGCCTGACTACAGCTTTTTTGAAAGGTGCTGGGACATGACCTGAGGCTAATGACATATTAATGATGTTAGTGATGCATGGCAACAGCAGATCAATGCAACGTAGGAGCAGGACAGTGGGATCGGAATACGATCTAGCTGATCGCTTCTCTAACTTCTTTGACAACAAGATAGACAAAATAAGGGAGTCCATCCCTAAGTTGGCAGCAACTCCCCTGGAATACTGTCCCTTAATTCCTAACAGCACCACAATGTCTACATTCAAGGAGGTCACTAGTGACCTCGTCCGGATGTTCATATCCCAATCAAAGAAGACAACTAGTCCATTGGATCCTGATCCCGCTGTCCTGCGTCTACGATGCATAGATCTGCTGCTGCCATGCATAACTAACATCATTAATACGTCTTTAGCCTCAGGTCATGTCCCAGAACCTTTCAAAAAAGCTATAGTCAGGCCACTTCTCAAGAAAGTGACACTAGATCAGGAGAACTTGAGGGGAAACTACCGCCCAGTCTCCCATCTACAATTCCTATCAAAGAAACTGGAATGGGTTGTGGCGGACCAGCTGAAATCATATATTGAAACTTCAATCCTTGCTAGTAAGTTCCAGTCTATCCTTAGAGCTGATCACTCCACAGAATCAGCATTGCTTAGGGTGTACAACGACCTATTTAGGAATGCAGGCATGGGTTGAATGTCTCTGCTTGTTTTGCTCGATCTTTCGGCAGCTTTTGATACTATCGATCGCCAAGTTCTTCTAGAGTGCCTCTCATCTCACCTGGGCATCACTGGCACAGCTCTGCAATGGTTCACGTCCTATCTCAGTGGAAGACTCCAGAGTATTGACGTGAATGAACAAAGATGGGGGTCATATTCCAAAGCGACCTCTCGTTAGACGACCATATCAGCTCCACAGTCAAATCTGCCTATTTTCAGCTTCATAACATTGCTAAATTTGGGCTTGTTTAGATAAAGATACCAAGTCCAAGTTAGTCCATGCATTCGTGACATCCCGTCTCGACTTCTGAAACTCACTGCTCGATGGCCTACCGGCATGTGCGATCAGGCGATTGCAGCTGGTGCAAGACTCTGCAGCTAGGCTTGTCTGTCCTGAGCGTCACAGTTGCCACATTACTCTACTTCTCGCCGACCTGCACTGCTACCAGTCAAGCAACGGATTGACTTCAAGGTTTTGTCGCTCACTTTTAGGTACCTTCATTCTATGGCTCCAACCTATCTCTCAGATCTACTACCCCATCAGGCCAAGCATCGCACCACCCGCTTTTCGGAATCCAACAGTCTACAAATACCTCGTACAAACCTCAAATCCTTTGGAGACCGTGCATTTAGTTCGTATGCTCCCAAAGCCTGGAACTCCCTCCCGAATTGCGTCAGAACATCTCCTGACCTGACCACATTTAAAAAGAATTTTAAAACACATCTATTTAGGACAGCATTTAGTGGGTCCCCCCGTGATTCGTCCTTGATGTGCTTATTAGTGCTGACACTGTGCAGGCTGCCACTAACCACATTTGCATGCTGACCCTGTGCATGTCACCCCAAACCATAGAATTCATTTTTTTGTTTGTTTTTCAAAACATGATTTTACTTACCATTCAATTGCATTTCCCTTTGCAGCAAATGTAAAGCGCCTAGAAAGAGATTAAGTTCTCTGAGGGTGCTTTATAAAATGTAATTATAATAATAATTATTATTATTATTATTATTAAAGATCATCCGAGGTACCTCTGAAATATGGGTTACCTCTGGGCTTCGTGCTTGGTCCTGTTTTTTTCATGGTTTATACTCTTCCTCTTGCCGATGCCAAGCACAATCTAGGCTTTCATTTCTAATAATTCCCTTTAATAATAATTTATTTTAATAATAATTTATATAATATATAATATAATATACTATAATATAATAATTTTATATAATAATAATTTTAATAATAATTCACTTGATACGGGGACCCACT
This sequence comes from Cristatella mucedo, assembly GCA_009760855.2. Classification (NCBI taxonomy): domain Eukaryota; kingdom Metazoa; phylum Bryozoa; class Phylactolaemata; family Cristatellidae; genus Cristatella; species Cristatella mucedo. The sequence goes on from WPIO01000291.1 coordinate 45,667, forward strand.
AAATGCTGTCCTAAATATCTATGCAGATGGCACTCAGTTGTACCTCTGCTTTGATCTCTTCCAGCCTTCCAACATGTCGAATTTCTCTCAACTCTCTTGCTGCATTCATTGATGACATCTGCACATGGATGACAGCAAACTTTCTTAAATTGAATTATGATAAAGCAAACTTACTACTTATGGGCAAATCAAGTGTGATTCAGAAATGGGAAAGGCTGACGCTCCCCACCGGCTCTGCCAGGATATCTCCTGTTGAATCTGCACGAAATATAGGTGTCATATTCCAAAGTGATTTCATTGGACTACCACACTCCACCGTCAAGCCTGCCTACTTTCAGCTACATAAATTAGCTAAAATTCGGGCTAGTTTAGACAGGGATACCATATACAAATTTTTCCATGAATTTGTGAAATTCCGTCTTGACTTATGTAACTCACTGCTTGTTGGTCTACCGGCCAGTGCAAGCAGGCGCGTACACCTGGTGCAAAAAACTGTGCACCTAGGCTTGTCTGACGTGAGCGTCGCAGTTACCATATCTCACCACTTCTCGCCGACCTGCACTGGCTCACAGTCAAGCAAACGCATTGACTTCAAGGTTTTGTCAATCACTTTTAGGCTCCTTCATTCTTTGGCTCAAGCCTACCAATCAGATCTACCCCCAGGCTAAGCATCGTAGCACTAGCTTTTTGGAATCTAATTGTTTACCTATATCTAGTACAAATGTACTGACCTCAAATCCTTTGGAGACTGACGTCATGAAATCTCCTGACTTTGCCACATTTAAAAAGAAACTAAAAGCGCATCTATTTATCACAGCATTTATTGGATATCTGCGATTTCGCCTCCTTCACGTGCTTTTGCGTGCTGACACTGTGCATACTGCCACTAACCATACTTGAAGGATGACCTGTGTATGTCACCTCTAGCCATGTTATTCTCGTTGTTTATCGAGCATGCAACCACTTACCATTCGATCGTGCTTTCTTTGCAGAAAATGTAAAGTGCCTAGAAAGAGGTCGCGGTCTCCGGGGACGCTATATCGAATGCATTTTTTATTATTAAGGGAGTCCAGGACATCGTGGCCCTATTCTCTACTTTTATGTTCTTGCTCGCAAGCGCAGGTATGCACAAGTACACGTGCACAATAATAAAATACCTTCGCGAGACTGCAGGCCTAGTCGCTCCTGCGGGCTGTAGGAAGCTAGGGCAACCATAGCTCCATTCTCCCCACAGATGGCGACCGGAAGCGGGCATCCAGGCACGTCCCGTTTGGTCCCTCTCCAAGGAGCTCACGTTGTCCCTCAGTCTACCACGCTGCCAGGGGCAGACTCATTTGGTTTACAGAGGCACTGGCGGCTCAATCGGTCGACTCGCCGAAAAATGGGGGGCGCGCTCGCGTCTTTCTTTAGGCTGGTTCCAAGAGAGGTCAAGAGGACGGCAGTGTTTTTTTTCCCGGAGGAAGCTATGCGAGCCTGTATTTTTTAGACGGGCCACACAGCGCTGGGGCCACTGCATGATCAAGGTCGATTTCCAGCGAAGGCTTTCGTTTTATTGAAGGGTTGTCGTATTTTGGCCGGGTTAAAGAGGCGACGCACCGGGATTAGTTGGGTCTGAGGAGGCGTGCCCGGCGGACCGGCTGTGACCGGCTCACCGAATTGGGGTCATAAATCGCCGAATTCTTTTTTTAAGCTCACCCGTGGAGAGCTTTTTGAGCGCGGCACGTCATCGTCGTCGAGCAGCTTCCAGGTTTGTCGCGCTACAGCCGCTGCAATTAATTTTCTGCACGGGGCTTCGTGTGATTGGCAGGAGCCTCTCGCTCTGCGAGCAGCGTCAGGCTAACGTCACGGAAGTAGCCGTTTTTTTTAAATTTTAGGTCTCTAGCTGTCTGCAAGGCGAGCCCCATCGGAGGGCAGCTTTGACACGTCAACCGCTAGGGGGGGGACGGCCAGTTTTTTGTAGACGCTGGCACCATCGGTCCTCTCTATCGCTAACTATCTCCACCTATCTCTATCTCTATCTATCTAATCGATCGGATTGGTGGTTAGCTTCCAGAAAAAGCAACCGATTTCAGAGATCCAGCCAAAATGCTTAATGTGGGCGGGGCCTCGAAGGCGGCGATGGATCGTGCCTCACCTTCGGCGCTCGCAGCTTCGCTCGAAGCCTGCTCGTTAAGGTGAAGGGAGCCACCTGGCGGAGCTGAGAGAGAGAGAGAGAGAGAGAGAGAGAGAGAGAGAGAGAGAGAGAGAGAGAGAGAGAGAGAGAGAGAGAGAGAGAGAGAGAGAGAGAGAGAGAGAGAGAGAGAGAGAGAGAGAGAGGCAGAGAGACAGAGAGAGAGAGAGAGGCAGAGAGACAGAGAGACAGAGAGAGAGAGAGAGTGAGAGAAAGAGAGACAGAGACAGAGACAGAGACAGAAACAGAGACAGAGACAGAGAGACAGAAAGAGACAGAGAGAGATAGAGAGAGACAGAAAGAGACAGAGACAGAGAGACGGAGACAGAGAGGGGCGAGGCTGCAGCGACCCAAATTCGGCACGATCCCGGTGAGCGTTCCAGTTCCTGACAGGGCACTTTGAGGTGGGACTCAAACTTCCGAGAGCCGCGGATTAAATTTTTAAGACCGCTCCATGATCTATGGTCTGGCGTACCTAGTTAAGGATGCGGTAGCAGAATTAGCACATCGCTTTGTGACATTCTCCGTCCAAATTTCTATAACTCACTCATTGAAGCAGGTCATACCGCTGGCGAAGTGAGATGCTCGCAGGTGGCGCGAAGCTCGGCAGCTAAGCTTTTCAGTCGTGAACGCCACAGCCTCCACGTAGCACCGCCTACCGCCGCTCTGGCTCCCTTTCAAGCAGTGCATCGACTTTGAGGTCCTTTCATTCACATTTTTGTTTCTTCTTACTTTCTAATTTTGGCTTGGGCGCTCTCTCTCTCTCTCTCCCCAACTCTCATTCTCTCTTTCTCTCTCTCTCTCTCTCTCTCTCTCTCTCATTCTCTTTCTCTCTCTCTCTCTCTCTCATTCTCTTTCTCTCTCTCACTCTCTCACTCTCTCACTCACTCACTCACTCACTCACTCACTCACTCACTCACTCACTCACTCTCTCTCTCTCACTCTCTCACTCTCTCACTCTCTCACTCTCTCACTCTCTCACTCACTCACTCTCTCACTCTCTCACTCTCTCACTCTCTCACTCTCTCACTCTCTCACTCTCTCACTCTCTCACTCTCTCACTCTCTCACTCTCTCACTCTCTCACTCTCTCACTCACTCACTCACTCACTCTCTCACTCACTCACTCACTCACTCACTCACTCACTCACTCACTCACTCACTCACTCACTCACTCACTCACTCTCTCACTCTCTCACTCTCTCACTCACTCACTCTCTCACTCTCTCACTCTCTCACTCTCTCACTCTCTCACTCTCTCACTCTCTCACTCTCTCACTCTCTCACTCTCTCACTCACTCACTCACTCACTCACTCACTCACTCACTCACTCACTCACTCACTCACTCACTCACTCACTCACTCACTCACTCACTCACTCACTCACTCACTCTCACTCACTCACTCACTCACTCACTCACTCACTCTCACTCACTCTCACTCACTCACTCACTCACTCACTCACTCACTCACTCACTCACTCACTCACTCACTCACTCACTCACTCACTCACTCACTCACTCACTCTCACTCACTCTCACTCACTCTCACTCACTCACTCACTCACTCACTCACTCACTCACTCACTCTCACAACTGTGAACTGGCTACCCGTCGGGCGTCCTCTCGCACCTGCGGCCGCTCCTCCTACTCGGGTCGACTAGCTGTAACTCAAAGCTTCCCAAACGCTCTGCAAATCGTGTTCTATAATTCCAGCACTTTTCAGAGGCATGACCTCTGGGTAAAACACTAGTCAGGGTCGTCTAGAGCTCAGTGGTAAAGTGCCCCCTAAGTCTTAGCCCAGGAGGTAAGATGCTCGCTCTTCACGACCCCCAGCTCGTGGATTCGAGTCCGACAGTGAGCGATTCTTTATCGCCCGCTGCACACGGGCTCCGAGAGTCGTAAAGACTCACCTGCCGCTAAATAAATGAGGCTATTTTATCAGCGAACCTTTTTCTTTCTTTTTCTAGCCTTCGACGAACACGCTCGTGAGTTCGAGTACTGCTGCAAATGTAAAGCGACTGGATATAGACCGAGTTCTCTTAGGTGGCCGTGCAAATATAGTATTTGAAGAGGGATCTCAACGTCGCTCCCCGTCGCTCTCCTCCGATGCGAAATGCGGCCAAATTAGTAATGCATTTCCAGTTACTTGCAGCAATCCCTCGTTCAGAGCTCACAACCGCAGTTTCCTGCTTACGTCCAAGTATTTTTCGATGATGAGGGCGCAGCTGTCGGCCATCTCGAGTCGGGCCCAAGGAGGCACTCACGGCCTCGCGGCGGCGGTGGCGATCGAGGCGCGCAGGCCTGCACGAGGGACAGGCGCGCACGCCAGCCGGTTTGCCTGCCCTCCCACGCCGACGAGCGAGCTCTGCGGCGGCGGCGGCGGCTGCGCTGGGCTTTTTCCGTGCTCGTCTCGGTCTCGACGGCGCCGAGTGGCCGCAGGCGCGCCGCCGTCCTTCAGCCGGTTAAAATGAAGAAGCTGCAGCAGCGAGCGTCGCGTTCGTGGATCGTTCAGCGAGCGCAGGGGAAAGAATTTCACCGGCTCCACTCGAGTGCCTCGAATACGTTCGAGCGAGCTTGGCTGGCGTTATGTCTGCACGGTACGTAGCGACCTGGCGTCCATGACCTCTAGGCGCTGGTGGTGGGTCCAGGCGAGAAGTCTCGGAAAAGGCCTCGGTCATGCTCGCGGCTTAAGGGAGAGCCGAAGGTTTTCACCGCTCTTTAAACCTCAAGCTGCGATGCAGTCCGATCCCAGAATTACCCGCCAGTTGGAAATTTCCGGGGGAGGGGGCTGTCAGAGTAACTCAACTTCATTTGCTACGCTGCAGGTCTGTATCCAGGATTGTTTTCCGGGGATGGGGGTTGAACCTTGTCCTTAAGTGGGTGTACTCGAGTTACAGGATTCGCCTAGTCGAACGCTCAATTTCCTCTTACCAATAAAGCGTAGCAAACCCAGAGCGAAGCAGCTTCATTACAAGCAAGAACGGAGCCAGGATCAGCTCGGCGTGGCATCGTGGAGGTAATCGGCACCCAGCTTAGCGCGAAAACGGGTCTTGCAAATCTGGACGACTCCTTGAGGGAGCGCTCGGGCGTAGCAGCCGATAATGACAGCGTCAGAATAAGGGGCGCGGCAGTCGGCAGACAATCGGCCGTAGTAGCCGTGCACGGCTCGCCCAGCGCCTGCTCCAGCAGCCCAGCGAGAGTTTAGTCGACTTTTTGACATTCTCCAGTGTCTCATCTATCTATACGTGGTTACAAACGTCGTGTGCGGCTTCTACGTCTGATCAGAACTAGCTCGCCAAAGCAGCGCTCGTAGCAGTGCTAGTCTCAGCCGAGGCGCTATGAATACCGGCGACCTCTGAACCTTGTATCGAGGCTAGCGACTTTTAGGTGCTGCACCAATGCACTCGGGTATGCCGACAGTGGCAGGAATACGGCAGGAACGATGAGCGCTCATATATTAGCATGTCAAGTCCGTATCCGTAATGTAGACAATTCTACTTGACAGCAGCGGAATTGATTACAGACGTTCGACAGCGGCCATCGACGTACACCAGCGACTCTCAGGCATAGAGCTTAAATAAGCTCAAATGCCATTGCCGAGTCCGGAGTCACAGCTACTTGCCTATCTCACGGCGCCGGCTTTTATAGATAATCGCGTAATCTCGCATAGCTGTGAATAATGATTATAAGTCGTAATCCGGCTGGTTTAGCTAGCGCTGCCTTTTCAATGTCGAGGCGATATTTATGTAGCTGATGCTGCCAAAGGATTTAGCCAGCTCGAGAAATTCGACGACAAAGTACCAGCTGGCAAATTCTGAAATTTTATCCGAATCATTTGCAGCGAGCTGATTCCGACATGACATACGTGCAAACAAATGTAGCATCTCCACTAAGCCAGCGCTGAATCGGAAACCAAATTCAATGAGGATCTTGTCGTTCGCAACGTTGAAGAATTCAGCAAGGATTAAATGATCATTCGTATTCATGCACTCATCTAGACGAGGCCTACATCGTCGAGCGTAGTTATCTTTCGTGTTCGGTGCATCTACCGCATTAGCGAAACACAAGTCTTTGACCTTGACCATCTGGTAAGGGTAGACAGCTTTCGCATTTCACTATAGCCTGGTCATCTGTTTGCAAAATCTCTGAGATAGCTCGAGTGTGATGAGCAGAATTCCCTTTTATCAGACGCAAGATGAAGGCAGATTTGAACGTGAGCTTGTTGACGAGCAGCCGCGTTGCATCAGCTCGCTGCTCAGCACTCAGCCACGATACCGCCAGCGTTTCCTCCTGATTCAAAACGACTCGCCTCGACTGTAGCTCTTTCTGATCCGGTCCTGCACTTGACTTCTGCTTGTTAAGCAGCTGGTCTTTGCGCTTGTACGATATAGTCCCCGAAACGTAGTGCCATCGATCAAAGCGACGAACGGACGGACGTACGGAGCGCCATTCTCGCACCAGTTTTCACTCCATTCAAGCAACCAGTGCGCGGTGAGCCAGCCGGCACCGGCAGTCTCCGTAGTACGCGAGGTCATTTATGTTCTTTGTCAGTGCCTGCCGGCAGTTGATCTTGCGGTCTTCGTTGGTCGCAACGTTCGTAGCCCGGTGCGAGGCAATTACGGATAGGAAGCCCCCGATTCGACTGACGTCGACCGACGACCGTGCAGGTGCCCGTGCAGGAGCGCATCGTGTGCCGATCGTATGCCCAAAGTCAACAAGTCGTCCGCGAAACACGCCGTTCTCGATCTCGACAAAGTAGATGACGAGAGGCGGCTGCTCTTTCATGCTCGTAGCCGGCGTGTCTCAGCAAGTAGTTACGTTTTGAACGTTATAGAGCCTAGGGCTCAGCCTCGACTCTCAATCTCGCACAGCTCCAATGAGTGTCTTCGTCTGAGACCCAAGTCTCCATAACTTTCAAAATAGAACTACTCGCTCAACACTAGACTCGCTATCGCTCGGCATAGTGTTTTCACCTACTTCGTTGTTTATCCCACCGCACTATAACACAATAAAATTTGATTTAAAGAAACAATTTATATAGTATAAGATATGTCTAACAATGATTATGTTATGCGACGTGAGGGTGAACATTTTAGCGATCACGCTAGACGTGTTAGAGAAGAAGTATGAAGAAGAGCAGGACTTTTGCCCAAGTGTCCATTTTCAAAGGCTAGTTTAGATAAAATGATATCTAGCTTGCAAGTAATTCCAATAAAAAAGTAGAAATTCCTCTCAAAAGTAAAGAAGTAAAGAATCTGCAATGGTCATTTGAGAGAGAATCAAGAAGATTAGTGAGAATTGAGGAGATTGGTTGATTTTAGGCAAAACGTCATCTGATAGTAAGTTTATGGACTATGAGTATGTTGGTTTAGATAGAGGTGAAATAGACTTTGATAAAATTTATGATAGTACTGCCGATGCGCTTATTAGAGTGATAAGGGACATACTCAAGAACAGGAAAGATCTAAAAATGACAATGATTGTATCTCCAGTTCTAGAATCAGAAAACGGAGCTTTCTGCTATCAGCCATTTTCTGGCATACCTAATGTAAAGATAAATAGATCTAGTAATATTGAGTCTATTATTAAAGTGCAATTCGCTTCTTTTAAGGAGAGGATTGAAGAATGGCTAGAGAAAGGATCTAGTTGGAGCCTGTCTGCAACTAATGCTTTATATGCAAAGTTTACTCATTTTAGATATCGTTTTGGAGAGAGTTATTTACCTATGCCTAAAGGATTAGAGAAAAAGAGATCAACCTTGAATATTAAGAATGAATCAGATAACTGTTGCGCATTGTGGTGTGTACTAAGATTTCTTCATCCTAGAGATAATCATTCAGAGTCAATTGCAGATCTAAATAATTTTTGAAAAATATAATCATCTTAATCCTACTTTGACTGACTTGTTTAATGTAAGACCTGGTTATTCTCAAGCACTAAGTGTTTCAGGTATACCTACTTTAGCAAAACTGTTTGACTATGAAGGAAAAAGAAGAAGTTTTAAATTGCTTGAGGGACCAAGAGAGACGTAAGAGAGTTAGTACAGAATCTACTAAAGGAAGTAGATTCAATCAAGAATGTGTTGCGAGAGACTCTTCCCAAGTATAAGAAATATAATTATGAGACTATGACCAACGAAGAGAGTAAGGCATACAACTCAGCAACTGTCTGTTAGATTTGCAATTTAGACTTGAATAATGATACGGTTTTATATCACTGTTATCTTACTAGTAAATATCGAGGTGCTGCACACAACGAGTGTATTCTTAATGTTAGTATTAATCCAGATAAGTTTAAACTTCCGATATTTACACACAACCTAAACGGATATGATTCACACTTGTTAGTTCAAGAGTTTCATGGTCAAAAACTTAAAAAAGCGTAGTTGCAAATAATATGGAAAAATATATAAACATTGAAATCGGAGCTCTTAGTTGTAGAGATTCACTTCAGTTGATGAATAAAGGATTGCCAGACTTAGTTAAAAATGTTGTTAAGTCAGAGAAACCGCTAACGTATACTAGGGAGAAGTTTTATATGCTTAGCGATAAAGAATTTGAATTGTTATCAGCAACGGGAGTTTTTACGTATGAATATGTTGATTCTTTCTCAAAGTCAGAAGATAAAAGTTTACCGCCAATAAAAAGTTTTTATAGCACATTGAACGACAGCAACATTGGAGAAAAGGATTATGATAGAGCGCAAGAAGTGTGGAAATTAAGGAAGAAGATTGACCCACTCACTGAAGATTCGTTAGAAAAATATAGTGATATTTATCTCACAATGGATGTTTTTCAACTAGCTATTGTTTTTCAACATTTTAGACATCTTTCAAAGAAAATAGATATGTTGGATCCTGCAAACTTTCTTACTGCTCCTGGTTTAACTTGGTGTGCAGGGTTAAGATTTTCAAAAGTAAGATTAGATTTGTTATCAAATTTTGAAGACTTTAATTTCTTTGAGAGTGCAATCAGAGGAGGTATAACGCAAGCATATTGCAGGCATGTTAAGGCTAACAACCAAATGGCATCTAATTATGATAGCACAAAGAAGAAGAGTTGGCTACTCTATGTTGATGCGAACTCGCTTTATGCAACTGCGATGACTGAATTCCTACCAACAAGTAATTTTAAGTTTTTAGATGAGAAGCGGATTAAGTCATTTACAAACAAAAAATACTAGGAATAAAAGAAAAATTCAAAGACTGGCTATGCTTTTGAGGTTGACATGCACAGTCCAAAGGATTTACATAATGTTTATGCTGACTATCCTCTTTTACCAATTAAGAGAGAAGTTGCAACAGATGAGTATTCATCTTATCAAAATAAAACTTTAGCTAAAGATGATCATGAAAGTAAAGTTGAGAAGTTGATTCTTGATCTGAAACCAAGAAAGAAGTACATAATTCACTATAGAAATTTACAGTTTGCACTAGAAAGAGAGTATATATTAACAAAGATACATGTAGTGATGAGATTTTCACAAAGCAATTGGTTGAGTGCTTACATTAAAAATAACATTGAGAGAAGAAAAGAAGCAAAAGATGAGTTTGAAAAAGAATATTATAAGTTAAAAAATATAATGCATTCTTTGGAAAGACAATGGAAAATGTAAGAGAGAGGGTAAACATTGAGTTATTTGATTTAAAGTTCAAAAGGATGTTGAAACATCCAAGGAAAGAGTTATGAGTGCAAGATTTAAAGATAGAAGACTTTTCAACATGGATCTTGTTGGAATAGAAACGAGAAAGTCTGAAATCTATCTTAACAAACCGATTTATTTAGGCTTTGCTATTCTTGAGATATCAAAATTAGTAATGCAAGACTTTTATTATAATACAATGAAAGATAATTATGGAGATGCACTGACGCTTGCATATACTGATACTGATTCTTTAGTCATGAAGATAAATACAGATGATGTTTACAAGGATTTTTGAGAATTATATTGATTATCTAGATCTCTCTTGATATCCAAAAAATCAAGAAGTGTGCAAATTAGAAGGATTTGAGAAAATGATGGAAAAAATAAAGGAAGCTTAGGAAAATTTAAAGATGAGATCTCAGAGAAACATACAATTGACACAGAAACAAAGGATTTCATTAGAGATATAAATGGAATTGTGATCGAGAATTCTGTTGTACTAGATGAGGGAGTTTTCTTAAGACCGAAATTATATTCTATGCAAATAGCAGTTTCAACAAATAATGGTATAGAAGTGAAGTCTTCAGCAAAGAAAGCCAAAGGTACAAAAAAGGATGTTGTAAAGAAATGCTTATCACATTCAGATTATTTAAGATGTCTTGAGATTGGTAAATATTTTTATCGCAGTCAATCGAGATTTCAAACAAGAATCATCATATTTATGCTATAACACAATCAAAAAAGCATTGCATGCCTTTGATTCAAAACGATACTGGTTGGTCTGGGGAATCTGCAGCTACGCTTATGGAAACTATAGAATTGCCGATGTGTTGAGTAATAATCTAAATCCAGGTCGATGTAACACTTGCGATATTGGCAATATTTATATAGATGCCAAAACGAAAGAGTGAAGAAATCATTAAACCTGAAGCAAAAATAAAAGTAGAACATGATATTCGAGAAAAAAGAGTTATATGAATTACAAATAGAAATGGAGTACGATAGAGCAGTAGAAGAGTTAATTTTTGAGATGGCAGGAATAAATTTATATTAAAAATAAAAATTCATTATTATAGAAATGGAAAAAGTTGAAAATGAAAACGAAAGAGTTGAACAAACTGAATCTGAATCCGATAGTGATGATCCAGATTACGATCCAGACGAGTCTGAAGAAGAAGATGAGTCAGAGTATTCAGAAAGTGAAGGAGAGTATGATCCTAATAAAGGCTACGAACAAGCATTCGGTTTTGATAAAGAAGTTGATTACAATTACGTAAACGAAGAAGATGAACTATAAAAAATTTATATTTACATAGAATGGATGTTTCTAGAATTCTTAGTTGTGAACAATCAAGAGATATGGCTCTAAAAATTTGTCTGCAAAAGTTAAAGAAAGTAGATCAAAGAATTGTTCACTTGATAAACTTATTCCAGATTTGGATAGCTCGTACACTGGTGTTCTTGTTGAGATTTGTGATACACGTGATAAACTAACGGAGTGTAGAAATAAAATAAATACAATGCTGATAGAAGCAGAGAAGAAATCAAAAACTCCAAAAACTAAACAGGGCGTTCAGATTAATTAATTTTGTATATTTTTGTATAATAGTATAGGAAATGTCAGCAACTGAAGTAACTGATCCCAATCTTGCCACATCTGCAACTCTGCTGAAAGCATATGTTGATTATCTTGTAAAGTCTAGAATGATTGCATACGATCAACAGACACTAGACTCAGATATCTCAATAATGACAGATACATCTGTTAAAAAGTTTTACATTGATGAGTGTGACACTAAAGCATAAAAGGTAATCACTTCAGGAATGGCAAATGTAACAACTGATCTTGAAGCAACAGTTAGATCAAAAGTTGATACTCTTCTTGATACACCTGGAGAAATCTCTGGATATACTAATGGATTGCTAGTCAGCTGCCAACACTTTCAACAGTTATCTCAGGCGTTGCAGGAATTGAACCTGATATTTCTGGAATTGTCAAGGATGAATGCTATGCAATTCTACCTGATATCTCTGATGGAACTAGTGTCAGACAAAAGGCAACACTTGCTGCTCTTGCTGCTTCAGTTGTTGATCCAGCTGCTTCAGTTTCTGATACAATTCCAACAACTACTTTATAATTAACTTATTTATACAGAAATTAATGTAGAAACTAGAAGTAAATATTGCCTAACAATAGCACAAGGACAGCAGTTTACGAATATTAAAATTTGTTCTTATCCAATGGGAAGAATTGAAGATATCAGAAGTACACTATTAGAAGCATTAAAATTAGTTTTAGAATACAAAGCTTTAAGAGTAGATCATTCAGAAAAAGAAATGGCATATATATTTACAAAAGTTAGAGATGGAACAATCTTTTCAGAGTTTCTTAAAGATTTGAAAATAGATAAAATAAATAGTCTTAAATCAGAAGCATACTCTAAAAAATAGTTAACAAAACAATTAACTGGAAAAGAATGTAGTGTACCAACAGAGTTTATTAAAGAAAGTTTAGATTGGAAATAAACCGCTAAGAATACTACTATCAAAAATTCTATTATCAGTCGATAAACCTGTAGTATTAATTGAATTCAGAGTTGAGTATATTATATCACCAATTAAATCAATCTTAATAACATCTAAATTACTTGGAGTTACAAGATTGCTAATATAATTTAAAACAGGAAGTTCAATAGTTATAGATAATTCAAAACCTAAAAACCCAAAAGGGTCGCCAGTATATGAAGCTTTTATATAATCACTTAATAATAATATATAGTCATCTTCAATGCCGTAGTATGTAATATTAAGAAAATTAGAAACTAAGAAATTTGGTGAGTAAAGTTTGACAATAGTTTCTAACTATACAATTTTTTCTATTTCTAGAAGATATAATGAAGGCTATTTTAACATTCGAATAATTTACTCTAGTCAAATTAATATCTTTTAATATAATTGATCTATCACTTATTTCAATAGAACTAGTTGTTAGTCTGAAGTTGTCAGAAATTTTAAAATCTTGTCCACGCAATCCTCTAGCAACATCGTAAAGATCCTTTATCTTTAATTTTATCTTTGAATAACTTAGTTTTTTTCTTGCTGGTATATCAGATAATATAGCTAAAGAAGATTTATTACCACTAGAAGGATTACATATACTATCAACGTTCAATCTTCCTTCCATTTCTGAGATAGGTGTTTCTTTTAGATAAAACATATCCATAGCAACCCTTATGAAGCAGTTAATAGGTACAGTACTTCTAATTGCATCTGCAGTTAAGGTTCCAGTAATAGTAGATAGAACTCCTGCTTTTCGATCGAGATATTATTTTGTTGCAATTTCATTTAAAAGAAAAAAAGAAGTGTAAAAGAGCAAAGAGTTTTAGATTATTTAAGAGCGAGAGTAGGTAAGGGAATATAAGTAATTCCATTAGTTGTAAAGAATGATACAGAAGTATTTGATAAGATAGAATTGTGGATTCGTGAGCTTTCTGCTGAAAATACTGGAGTAGTAAATTCTATTAGTGCTGCTGTTGATTGCCTTGCAAAATCTAGAAAAGTGCCAAAGTCATACAATTGCTGAAATAAATAAACTTTTATCTGATATATAGAAAATGTCGGATCTTCTTGGTGTGGCTAAGGATATTCTTAAAAATGTTTAGTCAATCAAAAAAGATACCATTGCAGATAAGGAAGGATACTTTTTTAATATAAGTGGAACTACTAATCCTATTAAAGTAAAAATAAATTACCCAATCAAGCTTAAGAATTATAGGTTTAAAGTATGCCTCAAAAAGTTTGTCGGAACTAATTCTATTAAAAAAACATTACATCTGCAAAAAATACCTTTTTTACAGGATTACAGGTGGATCTGATCGAATAGTAAGGATACCACCTGGCATATATGCTGCGTTGTCTGATGATGTACATGTTGATATTGCAGATACAATAAATAATTCTGTTGTATTATCTGGAAATAATAAGTTTGTCTTAGGCATTAATACTGCTACTTCTAATTCTTGGATTACTATGCCTGCTGGGTTTACATTTGCTGCTGTTAAATCCACCATGGCTCCACTACTAGGGTTTACTGGAACTGTTTATACAACAGACAAGACACTTCCACTATCTGCATACGATGCTGCTCCTGGAAAACAGTTTACACAAATAGTTGTAGATCCTGGAGGGAAAATTGTTTCAGAGAATGAAGTTTTTGTTTCTGACTTAAACTTAATTCTTATAAACTGTAATTTGGTTGCAAGTGGAACAATTTGCATAAATAATATCGAAACGCAAGCTCTTAGAAGTTTTGCTTATAATTTCTATCCTTGGGAACAAATGATATATGAACCGAATACTCTTGAATATCCTAATCTCGTTGGAGATTCTATTTCTGATATATTGATTACAATTACAGATCAAAATTTAAAAGTCTTAGATTTTGGTTCTCAGCAAATTACTGTTGTAATAGAAATTATTGAGATATAATATAAGAATGTCAATAAGAATAACTGGAACTACTAGTTCAGATACAAAAACTCTTGTTCCACCATTAATGCTTAGATCAGATTCTGGCTATAATAAAATAGGATTACGTAGAGTTGAGTTTACTTATACAAATAAAGTTTTAATGAATGTTACTTCTAATGTAAGCAATTTTTTTGGTATAAAGCAGGACTTACAGCTACACATTCATCTATTCAAATTGCTAATGGATATTACGACAGTAATAAGATTGTTAATGCTTTGAATACTGCTCTATCAGCAGTAGGTGCTTTATATGTTGTTGTAGGTAGAACACCATCTGGCGGAATAAAATTTAGTGTTGATACTGATGATAAGATAATTTTACAAGTTTAAAATGATTACGTCGTAGTACTTGGAAGTAATGCGCCTGGAACTTCCTATTCTATTGGTGACTCTCTTGGTTTCAATTCAAATCAGCAGGGTTCGTTTGATGCTGATTTGGTTGGTGGAACTCCATATGAAGCAATTGAGAAAGCTATGTATTTCACTGGAACGTACAAATCTTGGAATAAGATGCAACTACCTGACCACTCTGGCGTGAGATGGATAAGTTTTGACTGTGATCTTGTTAATCCAGAAATGAATTACGTTGAATATAGAAAAGGTTTCTTAAAACAATCATCATCTTTGTATATAATAGACACCGATGATATAAATCCCGGAGAGAAAGTAGATGTGCATATTCCGAATGTATTATTTCTTCCTACAAGAGGAGACATCAATGCCATAAGTTCTACAAAAATAAATTTAACAGATCAAAATGAGAATACAATAACTATTATTACTGATGTTGTTGCTACTATAGAAATTTTAAAATAATATAAGAATGTCTATCAGAATAACTGGAACAAGCAATTCAGATTCAAAAACTCTAGTTCCACCAATTAATGGAGCAGAATATAATAAAGTTGGTTTGCGAAGAATTGAATTTCATTATCCAAAAAATCCAGCAATTAAAATAGTTAGGGATGTAAATGATGAGCTGCACTTAAAGAGGTTAGCATCAACACCACTTTCAGACTTGATAAAGATTCCTGAGGGTTATTATGATAGTATTGGAATTGTGTTTCGCTTAAGCAGATTGCTGCTTCAATCAGGAGATTTTTCCTACCGAGATCTAAAGGTGGAATACATTTTACTGCTGATAACGATGATAGAATAATTATGCAGGTTTTTGGTACTTATATTGTATTATTCGATTATAATAAATCAATAGGTGATACTCTTAGTTTTAGCTCAAAACTACAAGGAATGACAAGTAACTTAGATAATAAAAGCTTTTATCCAGTAAGAACGTATACAGCATGGAACAATCTTAGAGACGGTGGACGATTTAGAAGTGTTGACTGTGATCTTGTTAATCCATTCATGAACTATATAGAGAATAAAAAAAACCTTAAATCAATCTTCTTCATTATTTGTAATCAATACTAATGATTTGAATCCAGGACAAAGAGTAGACATTCACTTAAAAAATGTGTTATTTCTACCAAGTCGAACAGATAAGTAATTTTAAAATAAGCCTATCTGATCAAGATGAAAATCATGTAGATTTTATATCTGATATTGTTGTTACAATAGAAATTTCGAAATAAAATAGGATGGGTAGCTATGCTAGAGTTGGTCATGGAAGGATAACTGGAGGAAAATATCATGGCTCTGGCGTACTTGACAAGATTATTGATGGTGTTGGAAAAGCAGCACCAGTGCTCACTGGACTTACTGGACTTAGCATGAACATTGCCAACAAAGGTATTGAAATGCATCAGGCTAGAAAATTAATTGAGTTGCAGACTAAGAAAGAAAAGATTGACCAGGAGTATGCTAATAAACCTAGAAATCTTGATAATAAACTTGATGAGGAAAGAAGAAAGAAAGAACTTGAGTATGAGTTAGAGAAACAAAAAAGGAGGAAGGTTATGATAGAAAGATGAAAGAAATGGATCTTGAGATAAAACGAGCAATGCTTGACAAACTTAAACCAAAGAAGAAATACAAAGCAAAGATTGAAGACTCTGAGACTGAGGACTATTCAGAAATATTAAAGGAAAATGATCCTAAGGCATATAAAGAAATAGAAAAAGTGATAAAAGAGAAATCTGCAGTACCTGCTATTATGCCTGCTCCAAGAGCTGATGGAAATGGTGGATATATGAAAAAAATTGGTACTGGTTTATACATTCAGAATAAGAAATACATTTTTACTTTTTTATATAGAGAAGAAATGGTAAGAGCACCGATTGACTCGATACTCGAATTAGGTGATCCTAGTTTTCCCAATTATGAAATCAAAGAGTATCAATTTCGAGAGTTTTATCAGAAAAATGAAAATGAAACAGATAATATTGCAAGTAAGCGTGTAACATTTACTGTCCATGGCGAACAAAAAACATGTTATGTTCTATCAGATGCATATCTTTTACTTGAGGGACAACTTGGAGCAGCTGGTGCTGATGCAAATACTATAATAGAACTAAAAAGAAGTCTCGCTGTTGGACTTGTTAACAATGCTGGCGCGTGGTTGTTTAGTAGTATAAGAATTAGACTTGGCGCTGAAGAAATTGAAAGCCTTCCGCTAAAAGAAGGAGTTGGCTCTGTCTCGACACTTATGGGTCTTCTATGTTATCCTGATGATTATAATAGGACTGAAGGTCCTGCAACTGGATGGAAAAAAGATGAAGCAAATCAAATTGATGATATGTATTTAAATCTTACTTCATATGTCAGTCCAGCTGCTTCTGGAGTAAATACAACAAATGTAAATACTTGTTCTAATATTGGTTTCATCTATAGAAGGGCTACTATAAACAATATTGTTGATAGAAATAATGGAACATGTAGTATTGCTCTTCCACTATCACGAATTTCTGTTTTTTTGTGCTGATATGAATAAAATTCTTTATAATATCCCTTTTACACTTGAAATGACTCGTGTTGGTGGAAATGAATATGAGGCTATTATGACAGGTGCAACTGGACTTGCTACACATACTGCAAATACTGTTTTCACTAGAGCATTTACTTCTACGAGTAATCCGGCAATAGATAATGGAGATGGTGTTTATACCAATTTAAAAATTTTAATGTCAAAGATGAGACTTGTTGTACCATGTTTTAATCCGAATGAGAGTGTGCAAGCAGCGCTTGCTGATTATTCAAGTGAAAAATCTAAGAAAATAAGACTTATCTACAGAGTTCGACGATGCGAAAATATCACCATAAGCAGTCTTAATCAAGGACTTAAATTCAGTAAATCTGTATGAGTTCAAAATTCGATTGATAAAGTTAGATGGCTTATTGTTGCAGCTCAAAATTATAATAAATATGGAAACTACACTGGAAATCCTTGTACTTACAATCATTGTGATATTAAAAATGTTTCTGTGCTTGCTAATGGATCTAAACAATATCCTGCTGTTCTAAGGTCTAGTGAACCTAAGAAAGGAAAATGTGCTCCAGCATACATGGATTTCACAACATTCAGAAAACAATATCTTGGCCTTAATGAAATTTCAAGTCCTGTTGGTATAACTTATCCTGAGAGGTTGTCTCTATATCCTATTCATGTTATTGATCTGCAATATAATGATGAACCACTTAGAGTAACTTCTAGACTTGATGTAACAATTGAATTTAATTCTTCAATACCAAACGATGGTACACAAATAATGATTCACTACTTGACTATCTGTGAGAACACCGCAGAGCTTACATAAAATAGTAATGGAGCAAACTTCACTTGCAACAAAGGTGTTACTGTCTATGATGGAAGTGACATTTAAAAAATTTAAACCAGAAATATAATGAATAAATTTGATTTTGTTTAAGGTTCAGATGAGTGGAAAAAATCGATGTCTTTGAATATTGGAGGCTCAGAAGTTTACTCAGTGCATGGAAATGACTTTGCATTCGGAGATCAGACAGAAGTAGATATAGAATTAATCGCTAAAAGAAAACTAAAAAAATTAACTGCCAATAGTTCTAGTATGAGAGATCATCCAATGTTGTTTGGTAAAGTATTTGAACCTATTGCAGCTAATTTTTTAGAAATGAAACTAAAAGTAATAATTGATAATGCATACGATTGTTTTAGTAGTGATGGTGTATGCAAATATTCTCCTGATGGAATAATAAACAGCAATACATTAGTAGAAATAAAATGCTTATGGAGCAGGAATATTATTGATGATTTCATACCTAAACAATATCACGCACAGTGTTTACTTGGTTTACATGTTTTAAAATTAAGTGAATGTTTTTACTCTGAGTTTGAGATTTTTTTCCTGGGTTGAATTGTGAAGAACCACTGCTAAATTACGTAGCAGCTGGTTATGTAAGAATTCCTAATACTGATTTGGATATGCCACTTAGAGAACCAATTTTTATGCTATTGCTTAAAGATGAAAAGTATTTTGATTTTGAGTTTGATATTATAAGCAAATATGGCAGATTTAATAATACGAAAGCAAATGGTTATGATATAAAGTATTATATAAGAAGAAGTTTGATCCAAGTAGTAGAAGATGATCCTTGTAGATTTGCTAGAATTGTTCCTATTGTTAAAGAAGTGCTAGATAGATCAAAATTTTAATTAATACATATATAGATGAGTCAAAGACATCATTGTGATGACTACGTAAGCAGAATAAATGGTTATATTCTATCAGACCTTGATGCAAATGGAAATAGAATTATTAATATGATGGATCCTGTGAGTGATGGTGATGCTGTAACAAAGTCGTATGCAGATGCAAAATTTATTGTAAATAGTGGTACTTATTTAAATCTTCAATATAGACCAATTACAAATCTTGCTCTAGGAGTTAATCCAACAGATGCTGTTAATGTAAGTCAAGTATCTAATTATGTTAAAACATCTGGCGATACAATGACTGGAGATTTAAATATGAACAGCTTTGCTATTACTTCTACATCTTGAAATTCTAGCCTAACTACTCCAACAGTTATACCTGATGACTTTTGTGTTACTTATGGTGGATTGAAACGAGATGTATTATTGAAGAATTCTCCTGCTACAACAAATTTAAATATGAATAATCACTCTATAATCAATGTTGCTGAGCCCGTTAATCCTTCAGATGCTGCAACGAAATCTATGTTGACAGAGCAGTTAAAAAAATAACAGAAGTCGTTGTACTTACATTTAATCCTAGGGCAATGAATTCTATTAATAATAATTCTACTGCATATTCTTGGCAAAATAGGAATGCTCCTCCACTGATAATATTAAGTGCAATGGTTGTTGGATCGTCAATTTGTATACAACTAAGGCCTAGCAGCGATATGACTATAGTATCTGGAGACATAGGAGCTATAAATAAATCACCTACTGGAACAGATTTTAAGTACTATGCATACTTTACAAGAGTTCCGATAGAATATTATTATGTTGATAACCTAGGAAATATAAAAGTTAATATATAAATTAGCTACATAAGTACCTGAAAAGTACAAATGAACTAGTTGGACAATTAATTCTTTTAATTTAGTTGCTTTACGTTTACCTTTTACTAGCAGAAATAGTTTTGCGATATGCATTATTGATTCGTGTTCTAAACAATGATGATTACAGAATAACTAGGAACACCTTTTTTAAAGTGTTTCTTTGCTAGACAGTATATCTTTGTTAGTCTTTGTGTTTAGAATACTTATTCTTTGCGTAAAAACAATCTGCACAAATGGTTATCTTATTATTTCTTAAAATACCACAATCAAATTCTGTTTCTGTACCATCTAAATCGCAGATATCGCAACGCATTTCATACTTTAACTTAGGTCTTCGTTTAACCTTTTTACAAACTGGATGACCTGATTCTAAGTATTCAAGTTCGCTAAATGATGTCGAACGAGTATCATAAAATATTTCCATTTCAAAGAATGTCATTTTTAACTCTAAATGAAAGAAAAAAGGAAGGGAAATTTAATCCAGACTCTGATATTAGCCATATATTCAAGCCAAGACCCAAATTAATTCCAAAAGGTTTGCCTTAATACTGTCGAACCGAATGAAAGTCATCAAGCAGACATTTTATATATGCCCAATGATTGCGGATACAAATATGCTTTGAGTATTATTAACGTAGCTATCAGATATAAATCCTCAAGACCACTTAAAACAAAGTCTTCTAAAAAAGTAACACAAGCCATAATAGATATTTATACACAAAAAGTTTATTGAAATGGCCAAAGAAGATAACAGTAGATCCTGGATCTGAGTTTAAAGAAGAGTTCATGAAAGAAATAAAAAGACATAAAACGCAAGTTATAGAAGCTAGTAGTAAAAAGAGTGTTGCACTTGTCGAAAGAATGAATAGAACTGTAGCAGAAAGAGCCTTTATTGCACAATATGAAAAGGAATTAGAAAACATTAATAATAGAGATTACACTAGAAATAAAGAATGGATTTATATTTACCAAAGATTATTGATTATCTAAAGAATAGCGTTACTGGATCAATTGGTGAAGAACCTGAAAAGGCAATAAAAAAAGAATCAGTAAAACTGAATATACCAAAATATCATAGAAAAGTAGGAAAGCAGGAAAAATTATTAGAACTTGGAACAACTGCTGTTAGATATTTACTAGAACCAGGTGAATGAGAAGATGAAAAAAGAAGAAGAGCTACAGATGCGATATGGAGCTTGACTAAACATACTATTGTTAGAACAATGGTATTGAAAAAAACAACCGGCGCGTTTTTGGATAAATGATGTTTAAAAGGAGTTTTGTTAGAGAAGAACTACAAGTAATTAAAAAGGAGGAGTAGTTGCTCTTTGTGAACGTTCTGCTATAATTTCGTCAAACTCTTCTTTTGTAACTACTTCATCAGATAAAGCATCTGTTATTTTTTAAATAAATTCTGTGTTAGAATTGAGAGCAAATCTTTTTCTTTTATGTATTTCAACTACAACACCATCAACTGCCATTAACATTGCTGTTAGCGATGAGAGAGCGGAGGTAACATTAGTTACACCTGGATGTGTGTGAACATGCAATGTAGAAACTGTAACCCCTAAAGCTACTAGTATATTTGGATTTTAATTATATATCTCACTTTTGTTAGCTGAGTTAGACACGATCTAACTTTAACGTTATATGCAACCACCTCATCATATTTTTGAAGGACAAATTTCTTTCTTAGATCTGCCGTTTTCCTATAATTATTTAGAAAATATTATCAGCAATATTTCTTGGAAAACCTTTTACATAATATGGATCCCTGAATGTTTCAACTAGACAATCATCAGCAATGTTAAAAGATCGATCCTCATTAAATAATTCTGGATGTCTAATCAAATTAATTTGCCAGCTTTTGCTTCTCACCTTTACGAATTAAACTAATTATAAAATCAATGTGTTGTTTAACCTCCTTATAATTATTAACAAAAGGAATGCGATAATCGTAAAACTTATAGAATACTTCCCTAATTCTAATAATGTAAGAAATTGTGCCCTCGCGATAGTGTCTGTAAAAGAATTCACACCTTGTACTAATAGTATATTTAATAAATATTCTTCCTTAAATCAAACTTTATTATGTTAGAGTGCGGTGGCATAAATAACAAAGTAGGAGAAAACACTATGCCGAGCGATAGCGAGTCTAGTGTTGAGCGAGTAGTTCTGTTTTGAAAGTAATGGAGACTTGGGACTCAGAAAAAGACATTCAATCGAGCTGTGCGAGATTGAGGGTCGAGGCTGAGCCCTAATCTCTATAACGTTCAAAACATAACTACTCAGCATCGCCGGCATGAAGCTGCAAGCGTCGCTGCTGCGTTCAACATCGAGGCGTGACTTGGCTAGCGCGTGGGCGTGGCAAATGTTTTTTTTTTTCCGTAAGTCAGGGCTTGCCGTTGCGGCATTTTTTATAGAGCTTTCTCGAGAGTTCTCGAGTGCCCCAACGTGACGTCCTCCTTGCGCATGCGCTCTAAGAGCTCGAGGCTCGCTGTGCGGCTGTTGAGAGACTCTCTCGACTCTTCTACACGCCCCGACACGCCCGCTTTATCAGGAATCAAAGAGCGACGTCAACTGACCCATCCAAACGAGTTCGATTGTCAGCCATCTCTTTGGCCAGCTGCTCCTTGAAACCAGACTTAACCGTAAAGATGTGTGGCTCTTCAATCAGAAAATTCCCGACTTTCTGTACAGTCCTGTTTCGGAGAAAACCGTGGCCACCTTGATCTGTAAGAAGAAGTTTGTAGCTCCTTGCCGCAGACCCACTATCCTCTGCGAATCACGACCTATAATGCCTGGATTTTTCAGGGGCATGACCTCTGGGTAAAAGCTGAGTCTTGGGCTCAGAGATAAAGTGCCCCCTCGGTCTTAACCCAGGAGGTACGATGCTCGCTCTTCACTACCGAGGTCATTGGATCGATTCCTGCAGTGGGCGATCCTGTATTGCCAACTGCAAGCATGGTGATAGCCGTTAAGGGTCTTTCGCCGTTATGCGAATGAGGCTATTAAATCAGCTATTATTATTTTTTTTTATGTCAAGAAATACTAATTCGGAGGAGTGGAAACGCTGGTCTTGGGTGGCGATGACTAAAAATGTAGCTTGCTCAAAATCTTACATGCTCTTGTGGACAGACATTTCAAGCTGCTTTGAAGCCACAGCTTTGGCTGATGGAAGATGGTGCCAGTTGCCCCCAATCCACGCCCTTTAGGTGCCTGGGGGGGGGGGGCAATGCACTCGCAATTCCGAAAACAGCGAGCCTGTACTTTTGTTTAGCTGTGTTTACAGTTGGCCGACAAAAATCCATGTCCAATGTTCCTACCAGACTGCCGTGGCCCCAGCTCGTGCCGTGGCCGATATAGGATCTGGCCTTAGTCGCTATTTTCTCTTCTGCTAGAGAGGGCAATAGCACCCTTAACCCTTGGCTACGCCACTGCTTCCTATCATGCACCAGATCTACTAGAAACTTCTAGCTACGTATTTAGGTATCACAGTATTTGTAGGCTCAATTTCCATACTTTAATTTCTCAATATATAGTTTAATAAACAATAGATATAAACTACTAATAATCCTAGTACTTTTTTCAATAAGTTATTGTATGAAATAATAATTGTGGTTCAGCAGTCTACAGGACGTCGGAGTTGCGAGCTCTTAATGAAGAGCTTTTGCGACTAGCTGAAGTGCGGCCGTGCATTTGGCCCAGCTGCGGTGCCGGGCTAGTGCAAACAAGAATAGAAACGTTGAACTGCCCTGCAGTGGGAACTTGCCACGATCAGTGCCGTCAGGCCAGCTTAGCAGCCAATAGAGCTCAGTTTGAAAGAAGCCAATGTACTAGCCATTCCGCGGACGTGGAGGGATCTAGAAAGACCTTTGCTCGTCACCACAAGAGACCTCGCCAATAGTGATGTGTCATAGGGATGGAAGGTCTATTTTTTCTCCACTTTCGGCCTAGCGCTTCCACGTGTTGAGACATATCGTGAGCTTCTCGTAACCGTTGCGCTGCACGGCAGGCCCATTAAATCTCCCCGCGACACTATGGTGTAAATTCACGTGAAAAATTGGTAGCGTTTTTTGGAAACTGACTCTCTCTGTCTGTGTCTGTCTGTCTGTTTGTCTGTCTGTCTACCTGCCTGTCCGTCCGTCCATCGTCTGTCTCCGTCCTGTCTGTCTCTGTCTGTCTCCCCGATCCCTGTCTCCCTACCTTGGAAGCCCGATAGCTACCAGGATTTTTTCGGCAAGGGGGTGGGGTAAAGGATTTCGGCATCTCCCTTCCTGCGGGTATCGAAATGTTGGCACGCAACGTTAGCCTGAGCTTGACGGCTGCGAGACAGCCCCCGGCTCTTGAATTATAGTAAGATTAGGAACCTGATATATCTTTGTGTAATAGGCATTTGTTCTTGGGGTTTCCAAGTGAGTTGTATGCTATGGATGCACACACGTGAATCTCTGCGGTAATTGAGTGGACTTGAATCAACAATGACACGGACTGTTATATTTAATTCCTCCCCGAGCTAGAGAGCTGCCGCGCGCCACTCCAAGCTCGGCGCGGACCTTTACCTGACTTCTCCGTGATACCTTCGGGTATGACGCTGATATTTTCACTGTGACTGTTCGTGAGCTGTCCTCGGATGTGCTACTCAAAACCGGACCTGCTCGGCATAAGGTGTGATGTCACCATTAGTCGATACCTACTGGCGGCCTTCTTTGGCGGTTCATTAATTATTGCCCTGCATCATGCGTTCGCCCTATCAACTGCTCGGCTAAAAAAAACATACAACCAATCGGTTTGAAGTGCTGTTCAGCGCTCGCTGTGCTGTTAACTCACGCGCCATGCCCAAGCATGCTGTGAAAAGTCCGGCAGTTACTAAGGTTCAATCAAATTCGTGGAGGCGGCGTCGTGTAACGAGTCGCAGTGATTTCTTTCAATTTACAAAAAACTTCAAAAGGTGCGCCGTATTAAGCGCTGGCTTGAATGTCAGTCAGTCCTTTATCCCAGCGCCTCAACTGCTGCCGAGCTCAGCCACCCCTCGGCGAGTAGCTAGTAGCCGATAGAATGCCGTGGGTGCGAGCCCCCAACCTGCTGATGCATTACCGGGCCAGTGTCCTCTGCTGGTTCGGGTGGGTCAGAATCGGCAAGCTAGTTCGTCTATAAGCGAGCTACCTCTCAGAGTGCAGCGATAGGACTCCTAAATGCCTGTGGGTATGGCTTGAGCTCTCATACTTTTACCATGCCACCACGTGGTCAAACGGCCAGTCTCTGCGGCACCAACCATGCTTGCCACCACGCTACTTTTCGATCATGGCTGCGTCAGAGCTGCACGTTACTGCATGCTTGTGCGTGCTGACACTGTGCATGCTGCCACTAACCACACTTGCATGCTGACCCTGTGCATGTCACCCCTAACCATGCTATCCCTGTTGTTTATTAAGCATGATATTACTCACCATTCAATCGCGTTTCCCTTTGTAGCAAATGTAAAGCGCTTAGAAAGAGATTGAATTCTCTGAGGGCGTTTTTTATCAAGTGCATTATTATTGTTATTATTAATATTATTAATGTTGCTTAAGAAGCCTGGGTTTGATGAAATTCTAGTCAATTTCAAAGAGTTCCATTGAGTCTACACCCGGAAGCTTATAAAAGCCAGGGCTTCTTTTTTTCACTCGAAAGCTGAAGTACGGCCAATTTAAATGGCTATGGCTTGGAAAGAAAAGACGGCAAGCAATTTGCTTGTAAATTCTGAGAGGTCTCACTCCCCAGATAATACCGGCTCGGCCAACAAGTTTGCAGCCTTCTTCAACTGAAAGAATTGCGAGCATTCGTGCCTCCACAAAGTCCCTTTCGACTAAAGTAATTGCTGTGTCGCAACCTATGACCTTCTTTAAGAGATTTTCAGAGGTTTCTGCTTTCGATGTGGCTACCTCATTAATCTAGTAAAAAGAGCTCGTCTCATTAAAACACTATACCATCTCCTCTGCGGTCTTCACAGGGTGAAAAACTTAGTCTAGCCCAAGCTCATATTTCGTATGCTTCTCTGGATAACAGGGTTTTATCCAAGTTCTTCAGATCAGCCATCGTTGTTAGACCGATGCTGAAAAACACGGATTAGATTCTGAGGTCCTAGGGAAACTATCGCCCACTTTCCATTCTTTATTTTTAGTCAAAAGATTTGTCACTAAGCAGCTTGTATGCCACAATAAAAATAATAAATTAACGGAGAAATTTCTTTCGGGATTCAAAGAAAACCACTCCACTGAAATTGCTCTCCTCCTTGAAACCAACGTCTTCTTATGCATCATCGATAACAGTAATTTCATTGCCCAAGCCCTGCTGGATCTATTAACTGCCTTCAACACTGTTGATCACGATATCCTACTTGAACAGTTGAGAAAAAGCATCGTCCTGGCACACGAGGCACTGGCGTGCTTCAAATTGTACTTGTTCGGTCGTGCTCAATCCGTCTCTTGTGCTGGTCGGGTCTCATCCACCAGACCAGTCAAACGTGGAGTCTCACAAAGATCCAGTCTCCGTCCTTACGTGCTAATACACTAGTCCGCCCAATGAGGTGATATCGTCACTTTGCTGGGTTCACGTGCACTCTTGGGCCTTCTTTGCATGGGATCGCAACTAAGTGTCACTTTGGGGCCACTTGGGTTGATGTGGTCTGACAGTAACAGCTTTGTATTTTCTGTAAAACGCAACAGTCTATGAGCATTTTGTTGAGCACGTGCTCTGGAAGCGTGCCGGGATTACGCCATTGCAGACTCATTGCTGTGAGCTCAAATTATTTAAAAACTTTGTGGTAACGTGTGAAGGCTTTCACCGATTTCAAGTTCAGTTCGGAGGCTTATCTTATCAAGCCTAATCAATGGGTCTAGATTTCGCCGCGAGTGGAAGCAGCGGTCGGAAAACAAGGGCGATAGAAATTACAAAGCTAAGTGGGGGCCGGATGAGCTTGGTGGAAGTTCTGGCCGAGCTGCTCGTGCTGAAGGCATGACCGATCAGCTGCTTGCTCAGCACTGGCCAAATGGAAAATCCTGGTGAAAAATGGAGACGCCATTCCCTGCTTAAGCATCTTACTTAACTGTGACGCGCTAGCTTCTTGTCTATATAAAGATTTATCGTTTACAAACAACATGTGCGGTTTCACGTAATGTTGTCATCCCGTCCGTTCAAGAGGCTTGCCATGATGCGATCAACGGATGCGTCGCCATCAGAGAGCTCAATTATCGCCGTGCCTGAATGCTTTTGACTTCATTTGACCTCATGTCGGTCACTTTCTGCATGGATTCATGCGGATCTTGGAGCGTACACATTTTCAGCCATTTTCCAGAGAACTCAGGCTGCACGAAGGTGCCGATGCGTGTGCGAGCGAATCCGCAATGAAACGGTGAGCCGTAATGGCTCACTAGGTAAGACGGTTACTTTTCACGACCTCGGCCCCGAGGTCGTGGGTTCGAATCCTTCGGTGGGCGATCCTTTATCACCACTGCAAGCGGTGGTGATAGCTGCAAAGGTTCTTCTGTCGCTATACAAAAAGAGGCTGTTAAATCAGCTAGTATTTATTTATTTTTAAAATGAACACCGACTATAAATACACCGTAGCAATCGGGCGCTCTTCAATTCTGCCCACAGCCTAGGCCAAAGCTGGCTTGGAAGGAAGCCAATCTGTCGAGGGTCGCGTTGGCCGTTCACTAGTCCGAGCCGTTTTCATCGGCTGACTGCTGAAGATGAAGCATCAACCGCTAGCCTTGCTGGCAGTTTCAGGCACATTCTAGATCAGCTGAGCAGGGAGCGAGTTAAGCAAGGCATCGGCCGAAAGCAGCGAATTAATTTATAGCGACGCCGCCTGTTTGGTTTGCGGCTCGTGCCGTCCTTCCACCTAAAAGCCTCAGCTTTGCCTTTCTACAGTTTCCCTAGTTTTATTCTTTCGAGTTTTTATTTCATTCATCCGCTGGTTTAGGAGGTCCAAGCCATAGCCACTGGCTCTGGCAGATTCAAGGCGACATCTCGGGCAGGGGTGAGGAGTAGGCGGAAGGGCCGCCGAGCATGAGCGCAACATCCAGGTAGCAAAAGATCAAATGAGAAGCAGCAGTATGCAATCAGAGCATTTGAAGCACACATCAGTTACAGACAATAATAAATACATGTTTATAAAAATTGAGATACTAACCAAGAGAACTTTTTAGTGCAAAAACTAATTAAAGCTAAAGCCCATTTACATATAGCTCACGGGCTAAGAAAAGTGTGAAGTGATCATTTGTGATCTGAACGCGAATCCGAGCGTCAGAAACCAAGGCGCCATACGACTCGAGGATCTTCGTACTATTTTGAGAGGCAATTGCGTCAAAGTTGTGCCGAAACATTATTATAAAAACTTGATACGACACGTAGCCGATCGCTTCCGGCTTTGACTATCACCCGTGGCCTCGAGTTTTGCACTGCCACCGCATTAGTAGAATACCACGCTAGCCCCTGGGGTAGCAGATTTATGAGGCGCCGTCCCTTAAGCTGACCCTGACCCGCTGGACGCATCTGTCATTCACCATCAGCGCCCTTCGGGCCGCCGGCAGTCGATGCGGTCGCGGTGCCGGCTGTAGCCTTCCGTCGTCGGCGCAAAGCGACATAGGGCGGCACGACCACGAGCGACGCGGCCACTGAGAAGCAGCCGCACACGATCCAATTGGTCGACTCGCCGACGCTCGAACCCATCGAACCTGCCGACGAAGGAGAGCATCGGCATATTGAGTCGACCGTCGAGGGATTCCCGCATGTTTGGTCCAAAAAATGTTTCACAGCATCAGCGGTAAGCCTATTTTTCGAGATTCGATTAACGACGAGCCCCAACCTAATTTTACCCTGTACTACCAACCGGTGGTATGAGCGGCCCTTAGACAACTTAAATCTCTTTCTAGTCACGTTACAAATGCTGTGAACGAAGCACAACCGTATAGTTAACGATAGCATGCAGTGTCAACATGCATAGTATGGCTTGTGATAACATGCACAAAACCAGCACGGATAAGTACACAATTAATACATCGCAAGAACACAGAAAATGGCATGAGAAAAAGGTGCGATTTTAGCTTCTTCTCAAATGTCGTTAAGTCATGGATAGTTGTGACATCAGTCGGAAGTGAGTTCCAGGCTTTGGGAGCATACGAATTAGAGGCGTGATCTCTAAAGAATTTGAGGTTGGTTTCTACGCACAGCTAAACGATTTGAGTCAGAAGAGCAGGTAGTACGATGCCCAATCTGATTGGGGTAGTTCTGATAGATAGGCAGGAAGAATGAATGGACCCAAGAGTGGTGACAGAACCTCGAAGTCGATACGCTGCTTGATTGGGAGCCAGTGCAGGTCGGCAAGAAGTAGTGCGATGTGGCAATTGCGATGTACACCACAAAACATTCCTAGCTTCAGAGTTTTGCACCAACTGTAGGACTGCACAATCAGGAAGATTTGCAGGCCGTGACTCACAAACATCGAGAGCGGATGTCACAAATGAATGGACCAGCTTGAATGGAATGTTCCTGTCTAAGCAGGTACACATTTTCGCAATGTTTCGCAGTTGAAAGTAAGCGGACGTGACTGTAGAGCTGATGTGGTCGTCTAGTGAAAGGTTACTTTTGAATAGGTCATTCGAACAGTATATTTCGGCAGATGCCATGAGAGATATGCTGTGCTAGCCAAACCACATGACTGAACCACGGCGCACCGGCCAAGGCGTCTTGGTGGATCTACTCTCTCTCTCTGAAGGATGTCTACACTCACCAGTAAAGCTCGAAGTCTTTCTACACGATTTTTTGTTTTAACTCTACGTCCTACTTACTCCCTTCGTAAGCCGTCCCCATGCGCCTCCGCTCACCTCCAATGATTGACAGCGTCTCGACTGCGAGTAGGGGTATGTTTGGTGATTCATCCTAACGACTTCTTTAATTATCAATAATAATGATAATACAATTTTTATTGAGCCCCCAGAGAATCTCTTACTAGGCAAAATGCACCGATAGTTGAACACGCAGTTTACTTCTAAGCAGAAAGAACGATCGAGCGCCGGCTGCGAAAAGCAAGGTGAAGCGAGTTAAAGTCAAACGCTTCCTTTGTATGTATGTATCTCCGTCAGTAACTCCACAAAGTCATAAAGACCATGTGGGTGTTACCAGGAGAGAGTTTTGTATAGCGCACTCACAGCCTAAGCGGCTTTCGGTACGCATTCGGTAGCCAACAGATTTCATCTCACGCAACAAAGAGAAAGTGGGAAGCATAGCAGAAATAGGAGAGCAGTTGAGGTAGTGAGTAGCATAGAAGTAGCAGTTCAGGACCGCTGAAAAAGATGTGCCGTAGTCGGCAGTTGGAGAGTAGATGTCGTTGCGTAAGAATTGTGGAAGCGAGTTCCACAGTCTAGGACCTGCAGAGCTAAAGCTTCTGTCGCCAACTGTCTTCAAGCGGAGGAATGGGACAGCTAATCTATTGTCCACACAGGACCTGAGGGCGCGAACAGGCTGAAACTGGTGCAGCAGTTCAGCTAGGTACGAAGGAGCCAAGCCGTGGCGGGCCTTGTGGGTCAGCGTAAGAACTTTGCTCTGTATCCTTTGCTCAACCGGCAACCATCGCAGCTCTTCCAGCAAAGGTGACACGTGCTCAAACCGCTGGGACTTGAAGACCAGCCTTGCAGCCATATTCATAGTCCGCTGTAGTGGCATAATAGCTTTCCTTGGTAGCCCAGCCAAAAGGGAATTACAATAATCAAGCCGAGACAGAACGAAAGAGCTAGTTAAATTTCTTACAAGCCACTGTGGGAGACAGCTTCTAATCTTGGATAGGGATCGGGTGTGATGGCTAGCTGTAGAGGCAGTCTTCTGAATGAAGCTTTTTAAAATGAGGCAGCTGTCGAACACGACACCTAGATTACGAGTACGTGGTGAAGGTCGCACAATAGCATCACCTATTAGAACAGCAAAGCCTTTTAATTCAGCCACACGCTTAGGGTGTCCTATGAGAAGCAGATCGGTTTATCGTCATTTAATTTCAGGAAGTTTTCCGACATCCAGGATCGAATATCGGCAAGGCAAGCATTCAGTTTCTCAGTTGCTGCAGCAGATTCCGACGGTTTCAATGAAAAATACAACTGAGTATCGTCAGCATAGAAGTGATATCCTATTCCATGGGCCTTAATCACTTTTCCCAGAGGTTGCGTATAAATGGAGAACAGCAAGGGACCAAGTACAGACCCTTGAGGGACTCCACAGGTGACCCCATTCTCATGTCTGAGACCTGACCCCCACACGACACGGATTGAACACGATCAGACAAGTAGGATTTAAACCACGCCAGTGCTTCGTCTGCCAGACCGATCGTTGTTCTCAATCTTTCAAGCAGAACTTCGTGATCAATGGTGTCGAAGGCAGCAGACAGATCTAGCAGAGCTAAGGCAGTGACATTCCCGTAGTCGTTGCCACGTAGAATGTCATTGTTAAGTCTCTCTGCTTGTTTCGCGTGATCTTTCGAAAGCGTTTGATACTATTGATCATCGATTCCTAATTGTTCGCTAATTGAGTGTCTGGTGCGCCTAAATGATAATCTTGCCGGTCTTGCACCCCAGATGAAAATTCTGGCTCAGCCACTGACCATGGACCTACGGTACTTCAACTCTCGCAAGAAGCCAAAGCAGAGTGTGTAACAAAGAATAGGCCGAATGACAAGCGGATTGCATTTTCCTAAAAGCCTACTGATTGCTCTCTCCCAATGCTTGACAAGCGAAACCGAAACTTCTCGAAAGTGGACCGAACCAACACGTTCCACGCCAGCGGTTCGGATTTCGAGAGATTGATGGAAAGCGACGTACGGCACTTCCTCACGTGTGCGGCTGCAGTGCGGCATCGTCAGTCTCTTAAAACGCCATTCCCGGTTGGTCCGCTAGGGGGGCCCGTTGGGTCTCTGACCGAAAGCCTGCCAGGACAACGACTAAGAGTCGTCCTCTTCCGGTTTTACTCCTTGTAGCTGTAGCTCTCTTCCCAATGGACAAGCATCTTCCTTCTGGGAATGGAGAATGAGTAGGTCTGCCAGACACCCCAGAAGAGCGCTGTTCACACTGAGAATTCAGGTCATGATCGTCGGGCAGGGTCCTGCTAGCTAAGCATTGTAACGCACCTGCCGCCACTCGATCACAGGTGGCAGAGCAAGCCCCCTTCTCGCGCCCAGGGTGCCGGCGGCTGCCTCGTCCCTCGTCTCGAAGTGACGAGCTCGAGCGCCAAAACTCGGTAAAAAAAAGTCTCACCTGAGTCAGCGTAGGTACGGGAGACGGGGGCACGGCTGCATGCTAAATGCTAGCCGGGCGGCCTGCGTGCTCACCGATCAGAATGGGTCCGACGAAGTAGCCGAGGCCATTCATGAAGTTGTAAAGCGCTATCGTGGTGGCGAAGTCGCGAGGCTCCACGGCCTCGGACAGGACGCCCATGAGAAGCGACACCACGATCCCCAGCCACCAGCCGAACAGCGCCGACAGAGCGGCGTACGAGCCGAAAACGAACGGCACGGCGGGCACGACGAGGGCGCATGCGCCGCACATGGCGGCCGCCAGCAGGTACAGCAGGCACCTGTCGTACTGGCGCTGTCCGAGCGCGGTCGTGACGATGGAGGCGGCGAGGAAGCCGACGCCATTCAGCGTGACGCCAAGCGCCATGTTGTCGTCGCTGATGGCGTTCGAAGTGGCCAGCAGCGGCCACAGCGCCTCGACGGACGATGAGCAGGCGCCCCAGAAGAACGGGTTCAAGATGTGCATCCACACCTCCCACTTTGATAGCAAGCCGAGGATTCCTTGCGTTGCGTCGAGCCTCGAACTGGCAGGGGCAGACGTACAATCTGCCATCGCGGCCTTTTGCGCGCTTCGTCGGCGTCGGCAGTGCTGCTGTCGGCGAGCAACGAGAAGCTGCTGCTGAGCTCCGAGGCTTGGCCTGATGCTCCATTGGTAGAAACCGGCGGTGGCAGAAGCATTGACGGTCACAGCATCGTCGACGACGGAAACGTTGACGACTTTCGTGATGTCTACGCTTTCGGCGACGGCTGCGTCGACGGCATGGTCGCCTTGGGTGGCAGCAGCATGCCCGGTGCTCGGCAAGCCGGCGAACGAAACGCAGCAAGTCTTCTCTGCGGACGACATGACGCATTCGATCTCGGCGCCGTCGCGAACGTCGTCGGTGGACGGCTGCACCGCCGAAGCCGGCGCGACGACCCCGTTCAGTTGGCGCAGAGGCACTGCATCAGCAGCGGCCTTCCACCGGCAGCGGCCGCACAGAGAGCTCTCTAGCGGTTTGAAGGTGAGGCCGCACAGGGCATTGATGCTCACGATGCACGCGGTGAAGACGAGTGCATTCGCGTGGCCCGCCGAGTCGATCACCTTCTGCAGTATAGACGGGAAGACGAGGATGCCGACGCCCTGACCGAAGCCCACCACCGGAAACGCAATGTGCTTCCTCTCGTTGAAGTATTCGCCGAGGATGGCCATGCTCGTGCTGAAAGGGCACGCAATGCCCAGTCCTGAAACGACGGCGGCGTCGGTCGCGGGTGGTAAAGTGTGCACAGACTTTTTCAAGAATGGCGAGCGCGAGACCTGCAACGGCTGTTTAAGCAACTTGCGGCGGTCTTAGCTCTTGTCTTAGCTCTTGTCTTAGCTCAAGTCTAAATAATTTCGGGCTGTGCGGCGCTTCAGGTGACGGCGACGCTATCGCGTTAAAAGACAGTGTTGACTTTCTTTCTGCAGCCGCTACCACAAAGTAATTAAACACTGCTGTTGCTTATATTAGACTTGCAAGCTCCCGGCTAAATGGCGGAATCCCTTCACCATTTCTTCTCCGATCTTAATGCAAGGTTGCCTATAGTGCTTACATTAATTAGACCAAATTGGGCATAGATCGAGTTTTTCAATGTTCTTAGAGGGGTCGGATTAGCGTGAGTGGCCAGCGAGGGCTGGTAGCTAACGAGCGATATCGTTTGTTTTCAGCTTCGCTGCCCCCTCTCCGATGACACATGACGCCCGACAGTTTTTCGGCTGAGAAGCGCTCACTGCCGGCCCAGGGCGAGACTTTGGAAAAGCTGATGTTTGCTCTAGTGTGGTATACTGACGTTCATTTTAGAGTTTAGATGTGAACCTCAATACTGCTGTGGTTGGTACATGATAAGGCGGACGCGTTTTTGGGACAGGACTGTGATGCCGTTCTGTCACGACGGATCTTCAGTTGCACAATCAGCGTCGACCTCGGCTTTTCTTGTCGTGCATCCCGTGTGGCGTGCCCACTCTGCGACCATCCGCACCTGCATCTTGCGCCTGTCGAGTTGAGCGGCGTACGAAAACGTAGAGCATGGTACTATCCACAATTCACCACGACCCAGTTGAAGAAGCAAACCAATCCCTCGAAAACCAATCGTAAAATCCTGTGCAAGGAGGAGCTTCATTATGGACTACACTCGGTGCACTGAGCAATAACGAAATTTCACGATGGTAGGGGCTTTTCGCACGATGTTACAAGTAAAATGGTCAGGCCAGTACTGCAATCCACTCAGGTTCATCCGAGAATCCAGTGGAAATCGGATCCGCGAAGCTACAGTTTTGATTGCATGTTTAAGTGTACTGTGTGTAAAGTGCACCAAAAAAAACTTCACAATATTTCACACTATTGATTTCGGAGTTCTTACTAATATCACGACAAAGATTACGGTGACGTCATCGTGCTGCTTCAGCTAGACTGAGTGAACGTTTGGAAAAACAATACATCTAGCAGATGAGGCTCTGGCGATGTTCGAAATTATGGTTTGTCCGACGTGTTCGGTCTGCGTCGAGTGTGTGGTCACGTGTCATTCAGCCGTGGAGTGCCACACGGTTTCGTTCTCGGGTATTTTACTCTTTCCATTTATACCGAGCCTCTTAGAAAAGTGATTCGGACCCATGTGATCAACCATCACGTCTATGCTGACGATATGCAGCTGCATTTGGACATTTTAAAACCATCTGAATAAAATATCTCCGACTGTAACTCCATAAAGCCACAAGTACTAAGTGGGTGTTGCAGACACAGTTGTCAAATGTGTACTCAAAGCCTGTACAGCATCTGACTAACTGAATGCTAGCCTTGCACACATTCAATCTTGGATTCCCACTAATTTCCTGGAAAATGAACGATGATAAAAGCCGAACTCGTACTCATAGGACACCCGAAGCATTCGGCATGGAGATTTTCGCGGCACACATCCAGAAATAGTCACCACGTTCGATCTCTGTCTAGGATTAGGGACTGGGTGCGTAAGACAATGCTGACCAGAAATTTCACTAAAAAAATAAAAAAAAAACACTAGCTTATTTAACAGCCTCTTTATGTTTAGCGGCAGTAGAGCCTCAAAGGCTATCGCCACCGCTTGCAGCCACCAGTGAAAGATCGCTCGCTGCAGGAATTCGAACCCACGACCTCGGGAAACGCTGTCTGAAGTGAATTGGAAAAATTTAATTCAGTTCTAGCTGAGCTACAAAAAAACTGTCGAGTCTATCCGTAGTTGGGAATGAATTTTGGCTGCAGGGTTGGTTAATAAATCCTTGAGGTACCGCGGAACGTGTACTCCTTTGCCAAAAGTGCTCGGATAGCTTTCCGGTTGATAGGACTGATACAAAGCAATATTCTTACTCTGAGCCACAATAGCCTGCCATGCTTCGCACTCTTCACACGTAGCTGGGCTACCGAACCAGTTTAAGCCTCTTCTTTAACTCAGATCACGTACGGACAATAATTAGCTGTTCCTTCTTTATTTGTAGAGTATGGGCAACAGAAGTTTTTTCTTCAGATCCTTTAGCTGTGGAGCTCACTCGCACAACTTATGCAATGACATCATCCCTCCTGCTGCCGACAGAGGCACGCGTTCTTTTCAGCCGTCCCGAGGTACTACTTCTATTGTTTCTTGACTGCCTTTCTGACTTAGGCTATGCTTCCCACTTTATCTTTGCTTCGTCAAATAAATTCTGATGACTACCACAAAAGCGTGGCTAAGAACCCCGGCTAAGGCTTAGAATTCTCTACGAAAATTCTGCAGCATAGCACCCACGCGAAGCTATACACGGGAGACAATAATATAATAATCGACACAGAAATGACCAACGGGCCAATACAGCAATCCACTGCAATCCCCCTCAAACCGACCAGAAAATCGGATTCACCTAGCTCCAATTTCGTGGCTGCACTGTGTTTTAAAAGCGAATCCCCATAATTTCAAGCCATCGGGCATGCGAGATGGTCTGGACAATTGCAACACACATTATGGGCAAGCAGCCTGAGCTAAATTTTTCTACAGTAAAAAGCGTCACTAAGGACATCTTGAACGTTCATTTATCACCAGCCACATTTGGCGTCATTCTGTTGACGCTGACGTCTAAAGTTGGGTGTTGCAAACGTTGCTGCCGGACTTAAGAGTGGCACCTTTTCTTGACTCAAGTCATTATGTCCACAGAATAGTTCTCTCACCAACTCTCCGTAGCCCAATAAAGTGTGGGCAGGTCAAACAAGGCCAGAAAAAGGAGCATGCCAAACGGTCGTACGTCGTATCACTTACACAATTCGTATGTCTTCGAAAACTAGTCTTCTAGTATAACTTGCAAAACAGAAGGAGGCGGGATAGTAGGATCCACGTAACTGTATCATAAAAACGGACTACCCTTTCTATTATTATATTGCAGCGAAGATATGCTAATAATAAATACTACATTTGATATAGGCTTTCCTCGACTAAGAAATAAATCTGAGCAAATCCAGTTCGCTGAAGCAAGCGAGCCTCAATGTTTACCTAACTATCGTGACAGTGGTCGCTGAGTTGCTTGAGATATACAGGCAACATATTGTATTTCGAAAGGTACCCTAGACAACCACATTCGATTGAATTGTCGGACTGTGGTACATATAAGTATTTTCTTGACATTAAGGATCTTAATTTTTGGGCACTACACAATTGAAACAGAGGATTACGTTTACTGTAGCACAATCTAAACTGGATTGGGCTAACAGTTACAGATATCAGTGATACCAGACTGTCGCGCATTTCCCATTTCTGTTATGGACATTTGCCACATGAACATTAACAAAGTGCAGTAACGGCTCTGGTAACTGGACTTGCCAATGCGGCAACAGTTGCCACACGCAGTTCGAGCCGTTTCGCAGGCTAGAAAGCATTGTTTGGATAGAACTTTAAAATAGTGTGCGAGAGCTTCGTGCAGCCGATTTCCGCAGATTTGCAGTGAGTTATGGTTGACTTGCCAGATTGACCCGAGACCAAAATTGCCATTTGATGGTATGCATTAGTGAGAGAACCGAGGTATGTGTGCAAATCGGATTGGGAGTTTTATGGTGCAGTTTACGTAACAATGCTTTGTAGTACTGCAATCAAATTGAAGAATTATGCGTCCTATTCCAGAGTTGAATGGCAGCTTATTGCTGCCAGTAAACTACACACCGGAGTCCCTTGTACTCGTCACATTATAGTGCATAGCAAGTGGGGTGGATGGGCATGCGATTTCGGATAACAATGTCATAGGGTGCACTGTTACGAGGATTGGTGCAATATGCAATCTAAATTACAGGCTCTAGCGTAAGATTAAATAAAATTAAGGTCGCTTTTTTGTGGATAATAACAATAAAATAACGATAATAATAATAATAGTAATGCACTGGATAAAGCGCCCTCAGAGAGAACTCAATCTCTTTCTAGGCGCTTTACATTTGCTGCTAAGGGAAACGCGATTAATGGTGAGTAATATCATGCTTGATAAACAACATGAATAAATGGTTAGGGGCGACATGCACAGGGTCAGCATGCAAGTGTGGTTAGTGGCAGCATGCACAGTGTCAGCAAGCATAAGCACATAAAGGACGAATCACAGGGACTCACTAAATGCTGTCCTAATAGGTGTTTTAAGTTCTTTTTGTGGTCAAGTCAAGGAATGTTCTGACGCAAGTCGGGAGTGTGAGTTCCAGGCTTTGGGAGCATACGAACTAAATGCACGGTCTCCAAAGGATTTGACGTGTGTACGAGGTATTTGTAAACTGTTGGATTACAAAAAGCAGGTGGTACGATGCTTGGCCTGGTGCGGGAGTAGATCTGGTGAAAGGCTGGAGCCAAAGAATGAAGTGACCTAAAAAGTGAGCGACAAAACCTTGAAGTCGATGCGTTGCTTGACTGGGAGCCAGTGGCAGGTCGGCAAGAAGTGGGTGTGATCTGGCAACTGCAAAGCTCTCGACAGACAAGCCTAGCTGCACAGTTTTGCACCAGCTGCAATCGCCTAATTGCACATGCCGATAGGCCAGCAAGCAGTGATGCGTCCCATGCGTTTGAACATCCGTTCCTCGAATTCTTTAACTCACTGCTTGCTGTTCTACAAGCCTGTGCAATCAGGCGCTTACAGTTGGTGCAAAACTCTGCAGCTAGGCTTGGACTGTTGTGAGCGTCGCAATTGCCACATCACACCAGTTTTTTGCCGACCTGCTCTGTCTCCCAATCAAGCAGCGAATCGACTTCAAGGTTCGGTCACTTACTTTTAGGTCCCTTCATTCTCTGGCTCCAGCCTACCTATCAGACCTACCCCACCGAGCGAAGAATCGTGCAAACAGCTGTTCTGACTCGAATCGTTTAGCCATACCTTGTACGAACCTCAAAACCGTCGGAGGACCGTACCTTTAGTTCCTATGCTTTTCAAGCCTAGAAATCACAAGCGACGCACGTCACAAACGTCCCCTGACATGACGAAATTTAAAAATAAGCTTAGAACGCATCTGTTTATAACAGCCTTTGGTGGATCTTTGTGATTCGTCCTTCGTGTGCATGTACCTGCTTACACTACGCCTGCTGCTTGCAGTTGTTACGGGCTGAACATTTGGTAATGCTTTATGTGTAACATCTGTAAAGTGCCTGAAGAGAGAGAGAGAGATTTACTTCTCTGACGGCGCTATACAAAAGCATTATTATTATTATCATTAGTAAGGATTGGGGATGCACAATGGCTTAAAATTATGAGGATGCACTCTGAAAATAGTACGCTGTGTATATACTGTCTAATTTGGAGCTTGCTGCAGCCGACTTCTGGTGGATTTGA
Organism: Cristatella mucedo; assembly: GCA_009760855.2. Taxonomy (NCBI): domain Eukaryota; kingdom Metazoa; phylum Bryozoa; class Phylactolaemata; family Cristatellidae; genus Cristatella; species Cristatella mucedo. Next base: position 84,599 of record WPIO01000291.1, read on the forward strand.
GTAGATTATAGAGCTGACTTAGGCCATTGCAGACAAATGCAGTATATTATACAACAAATGTCAATGCCTGTTGTCCTGAAAAACGCCCGAGTACACAGTTCACCGAATGTACTGTGCTACGCAGTGTAAAATAAAGGTTCTTGAGTAGTATTACTGGTACCCTTTGAGGGGGCTGGATAGTGGATAGTGGTATTCGCACGGACCAAGGCAGTCGATTGCAGCACACTGCACGAGAACACACGAGCACCAGGGTGCACAATGGTGCATCTAGATAGCTTAGCGTGACAAGGAATTCAAATATTAAGGTGTCTAGCCAATTTTAGGTGGAATTTTTTAGGGTGAATTAGAATGTGCTGTAAGGAAAGGCTTTCGCTTTTTGCAGCAAGTTGAATGAGATTTTTCAAGCACAAGAGTGAAATGCTCCGTGGTTGTGAGCAATGAACTTCCAGCTGACCCTCGATTAGGGAACTATGAGCTTGGCCACTGACTTGGAACTGAGAACCCCTTATTCTATAGCCGCAATAAGTAGATGCGTTTGATCTTCGTGACTTAAGCTTACTTTGTCGAACGAGATTTTCATGGCTTACAACATATCCAGTATTTAAGGCTCGACCGAATATTTTTAGAGCTCGACCGAAGTCAATCTTTTGGGGCCACAATTTGCCACTCTGTGAGTCTTAGCGCGCTGTGCGTGAGCTGCTGTACTTTGTAAACGCGTCTGTCGGAAGAAAAGTTATCAGCCGTAATATACTGGCAATTCTTCACGCTTTTTGCAATATTGCGTTGCTGTTAGGGCTGCCTGCAGGATATCCTTTGCTGTGTCTGAACCGTTCGGCGTACTATTGCATACACATATCGTGCGTTGTGCCTCTACCAAAACTTAGGAGGGTCACACGGACGAAACAACCGCGTAAAATTCGGTGGGCGCATTATAAGGAAGGTGTACTCATTCGACCGTATACCTATTTATATGTTGTTACAGCACCTCGTTGTGGCAGTCACGTGACGCAGGATCGGGACGACCGTCGTTTCAATAATAATAAAACTACTAATAATTATGATGTAGCGATCTCAGAGAACTCATTCTCTTTCTACGCACTTTAAATTTGTTGAATAGGAAGCACGATCAAACGGTTAGTGGTAGCGTGCTCAGTAAACAACAAAAATAATATGGTTAAGGGTGACATGAAACAAGGTCAGCATGCAAGTATGGTTACACTGATTGAATGCTGTAAAAAGACACCGCTAAACTAATGCAACCCTTGTTTAAGAGCGGAAGACATATTTACAGCAACTATAGATACCCTTCGAAGGCTCTTGGCCTAGACCAACATTGCAGTCGGCATGCCGGCTAAACGCACGGCCCACCACGAGCCCTGGTGAGAGCCGGCGCACGTGTAAGTCGCACGAACCATAGATTCTGCGATCGGCAATCGAACTTACCAAAGTCACAAAAAAGTTTGAATTGCAACAGGCACGTCAGCAATGAGATACGAGTACACCTCTAATCTGCAGAACGCTTCTAACACAGGTCATAGCAACTTCACAGCTAATCACCCAGTCAACCTCGAAGTGACCATATTTTCCCCTAGCAGCGTCGCTCTCGATCTATCGACGCATGCGAAGCACACAACGCCATGCGGCCGACCTCACGCCATTGCACTCGATGGCTGAACCAGTAGTCGGGCTCGTTCGCTTCTCTGCATTACAACCCTTCTCCACTAGAGAAGCTCGACAGGCGAGTAGCCGGCACAGCGACGAAGCGCGTGCCGGACGCGAAGTTACCTGCGAGGATACCAAAGCCCAGGTAGACCTGCCACAGCTCCTGAGCGAAAATCGAAGCCACCACTCCGGCTGCAGCAAGCAGCGATCCGACCGCGGTGACCAGCCGAAAGCCAAGCCTCTCGGCTAGAGGCATGGCGACGAGGCCTGCAACGCACGACGCACATCCGGCCCGCACTTACCCAGGCCAGCCGGCTGCTGCGGCTTAGGCGCCGGTGGCTGTTGCTCGCAGCTGCGGCGGCGCTATGCTAGCCACCACTAGCTCCATCCGCCTCCCCGAGTCCGTCTAGACAGCTTCCGCTCGTTCGCGTGCGACGAACGACAGAGACTCGCTCACCCAGAGCCTCGCTCAACTCAAGCACAGCTGGTTTGTTCTGGTTGCACGGTAGCATGCATGTCGACGCACGAAACTCACCCGTATCCGCTGGGGCGGTCGGTTCGAGTCGTGCTTCGAACGCTTGGACTGTGGCAAGCGACCTCAAAGAGTGACACCAGTTACGAAGGAGTGGATCGCAGGGCAAATACGACTGTCAAAGACACCTCAGCAGTTAAGCGTGAGCGCTTAACGAAGGGAAAGTGAGGGGAGAGAGAGAAAGAGGGAGAATGAGATAAGAGGAGTGAATGAATGAGGCAAGAGAGTGAGAGGAAGAGTGAGGGTGAGAGATAGGGGGCATACGCAGCTCGCCGTGCTGTTCGCCGAGCAGACAGCTGTACAACTGTAGCACAGCGCCGGCCTGACTCAATTTAGGGCGAACGAGAGCTGCTCAGCAGGAAACACCTCTGTCCTAGAGCGTTGAGCAAGAGGACGTAGCCGTCGTAGTAGGATCATGAGGTTATTGAATCGCCTGGCCTGTCAACCCTATAGTCCCGCCTAGCAATTTAAGAATAGGGCAACGCTTGCCAAAGGTCGCTATGGCCCCCAGCCGTCCTAGAGTTTCCGTGAGAACGAGAAAGGTGGCTGAAAAGTACATGTGTCCTCTAGGATGCAACGGGCTTGATGGACGGTTTCCGTGAGAACGATGGAGGTGGCGGAAGAGCACATGCGCTCTCGAGCTGTGAGCAAGAGGACGCAGTAAGATCATGAGGTGATTGATATTGGCTGACTTGTAAACCCCATTGTCCGGCTAGTTTTATAATGGTGGGGCGACGCTTGCTCGGGGTTCCTTCTTCGTCTAAGGCTCCGTTTTGACGCCGTCACCGGTAGTTGCCGGTCTCGTTTCCTCTTAAAGCATGGGAGGAGGGCGGGCTGTTCACAGGCGATGGACGAGACAGAGAGTCAACATCAGGAGAATTCGGTGGACGCCGAATACGGTCGTATAGCGCCGATGGCTTGCTTTTGGTGCTTGTGTTCTCTGTGTGTGTGTGTGCACATGGTCCCGGCATTGGGGATTTGCCGATGCGAACGAGGAGTAGTTCGGTGGGGTGTGTGAGCTATTTCGGTGGTTCGGGCACTCCGCCTATTTGGGTCCTTCCCCACTACAGACGTAGGTAGCCTATGTGCGGAGACATGTCCCCCCTCGCAAGAGTGCTTGAGGGAGTGTGTAAGGTATTCCTACCGTTGAAGGTGGAAGCGGAGCCCTAGTTCTCCAATCAGGGCCTAAGCTCCGGTTCGGACTCCGTCTATTCGGGTCGTTCACCACTATAGACATAAGTAGCCTAAGTTCGAGGACGTATTCCTAGGGGAAGAGCGCCTGGTGTAGTGTGTGAGGTATTCCTGCCTCCATGGTGAAAGCGGAGCCCTAGTTCTGCAGTCAAGGTCTAAGCTCCGGTTCGGGCTCCTCCGTATTATTTGGGTGGTTCCCCACAATGGACGTAGGTAGCATAAGTTCGGGGGTCATATTTCCCCCGAAAGTGAGCTTGTACTGTTGTCAGCCTGCGAGGAGTGTGGAGGATAAAACTGAGCTAGACGTGCAGTGACACTGCACTTGCGAATAAAGCTCAGTAAAATCCCATATTCGCGTGTCTCGCTTTCCAATTCACACCAAGACCTCACGACCCCCTTAGTAACGATAAGCATACCAGCACCAGAAACACTCGTTTCGTGGCGGCCTTCTTATTGCGCGTAGGTGCGAACCGAATCACATTGGGTTTCGCCGCTCGGTAAGTGGCAGGTTACGGCTACTCTGCCGAATCTTCGGCGTAACACGACTGAGGGCGGCCATCTTAAGGGGGCGGGACGAACCACTCACACCCGTACCTCCTCACCCGTCACAAGGTGGGCTAATGCAGTGCGCTAGGCCCCCATGTAAGCACCGGATACTGACTGCCCAGGAATTGACACGAGCCTCGCAGACTGCCAATCCACGACAGTTCGCCGCTCGTCGCATTCGGAAAGACGGCGGCGTACGAGACGGTCGAGATGCCGATGCAGCCAATCGAGAAGCCGATGCTGAGTGCCTGGCAGAGGAACGACGCCACCAGGATGACCCAGGCGTAGCCGCGGTCTCGCCGGCTCCCCATGGCGGCTGCTCGGAGGCTCAGAGCTGGAACGCAGACGCGGTGCAGGTGAGCATGGGGGCATGCACTGCACCGAAGCCTTCGAGGCGTACGTCAGTTCGCCCGCCAGCGGGCGATCACGGCTTTCCAACAACTGGCGGGCTTGGGCAAAGTGGCGAGCGAGATTTATCGCGCGGGCCCATGAAACGCGCTCTCTCCCTCCTCATGTGCTCGCCATTCTTTCAAGCTTGTATGGATGGCGCTCTTCTCGCGCAGGCTCGCGAAAGCTTGCCACTTTGTTCCGCGCCAGTCAACATCAGCGCTAGCATCACGCAATTCCAGAGATAAATCGCTGCAGCGTGGCCGAAAATATTCGACAGTCAACAGATCCGTCACTTGGACCTGACCTTGACGAAAGGAATCTTGAGTTCGGGTTCACGTGCCAGCAATAGAGGGAATGAAACCCGTCGCACCAAGCACCGATTTTGCCATCGACTACCCGTCAGAGTGAACATACACGAATTCCAGGCCTTAGCCACAGCCGAAGACTAATTTCGCTAAATTTGCTGCTCGGAATTTTTGAAGCACCATTCAGCTTGCCATCTCATCCCAAGTGCCACGTAGGTACGGCAGACCGACCACCCACGGTCGGTATGAATTAGGCGGGAAAATCAAAGGCCAGCGAGATTTGAAACAGGGGCATCGATATTGAATGTCGACGTAACTTGCAGCATCATCAATCTAAACGGGTATAGGGATATGAAGCTCATTGCTGACTGAATGGTATAGATAAGCGGTGCTTGGTATCGGTAGCTAAATCGCAGGGCGTCAGTGAAGCCTTGTTCTACCTCTACCCTACAAATCAACAAGTCAAAACTCATTTCACGATCGATCTTTCTGTGGGTTTAGCCCAAGTTTTACTCTGTAATATATTATTTTGTAATGATATTCTTTCAAACTTAAAGGCTGAGAATGCACTAACTAAATACCTAAATAACCAGATGCATAGACACTCAGCGTAAGAAAATCGCAGGACTTTGGCCTCAGCTGATGTTGCTCTCAATTCGCACTGCACGTAATAGTTCTCAACATTGCCAGCCATAACGAAGTTATGCGCAGCAGGCGAGCATGTTTATTGAGAGCCTAAAAAGCAAACACTAAGCTGTTGGTATATGTGCGTTGAGTATGATATCGTATCACCACAATTCTTCCCGACCTCTCTTATCTGGCAAGGCGTTGAGGCCAAAAGCTTCTGCATTATCTCTACTGCTGCTCCGATCCCACGGAGCGTGAGTTTTACTGAAAAGATCGGCTACTGATGCCACCCAAACACTTGTCCTCAGCTGCCTGTCGATATAGTTTCTAAATCATTTTATGGGGTTCAAATTAGCAAAATGGCTTGGCCACTGCATCGGCACCACACAAGGATCCGTCAAAAAGTACTAGGCCTGGCAGTGAGCTCTTATGAGAGTTTTCTTGCCATCAAATGCAAGGATCCCAAGCGCAGTATTTGAGCTTGGAAATCCAATTTGCTTGACCAAAAATAACGTGAGTTAACCACTAATCGTCGGAGAAGGTACTCGGTGAAAAAGAATAGTGACCAAATAGAAAATTGCCTATGTAGGGAGGAATGTCAGCCTTAATGTATGGAACTTGCAAGAACGGAGGACCAACTTCATTCCGGACGATTCATCCAGAAAAAAGTTTCATCCACGTACGATTCTTTCATAGTAATTCATCTACTGACTGTTCATACCGACAAGAAGCCTTAAACCCTTTTTTTATTTTTTTATTTTTAACAATACTTCCAGTGTAGTCCTTCAGTAATTCATGTTAGCAAGTTTAACTATTATTCTGAATGAATCGTCCGAGGATAAAAAGTCCTCTGGATGACTCGTCCGAGATGAATAGTAATAATAATAATAGTAATAATGCACTTGATAAAGCGCCCTCAGAGAACTCAATCTCACTCTAGGCGCTTTACATTTGCTGCAAAGGGAAATGTAATTGAATGGTGAGTAATATCATGCTTGATAAACAAACAAAATGAATAATATGGTTAGGGGTGACATGCACAGGGTCAGCATGGAAACGTGGTTAGTGGATAGTCTGTTAATAAATCGTCCGGACATCGTAAATCTAAACATGCTCCCCCCGAAGAATTCCTCGTTGATGTCAACGTCAGGGTGAAAATACGAGCCTGCCCCAAAAATTGTGTAAAAATACACTCAATGTACTTTTTCAACTATGGCAAAAAGTGTCGTAGCTAGATTTGCAAGTTAGTCCAATAATAAAAATAATAACAATACATTTGTATTGCACCCTCGGAGAACTTAATCCCTTTCTAGGCACTCTAAAGATGCTGCTAAGAAAGCATGGTCATATGGCTAGTAATAGCATGAACAATGTCAACAAGGATAGCATGATCAGAGGTGAGATGCAAAGGGTCAGCATGCAAAGTGATTAATGGCAGCATGCATAGTGTCAGCACGTGTATGCACACAAAGGACGGACCACGAGGACCCACTAAATGCTGTGACAAATAGACGAGTTTTTAGCTTTTTTAAATATCAATTCAGGGGTGTCGTGACGGCAGTCGTAAGTGAGCTCCAGGCTTTGAGAGCATGCGTACTAAAAGCACGGTCTCCAAAGGTTGGAGGTTCGTGCGAGGTGTAGCTAAGTGACTTGATTAAGAAAAGCGGGTGGTACGATACCTAGCATGATGGAGGAGTCTTCTAGATTGGGAATCAGTGCAGGTCAGCAAGAAGTGATGTCATGCGATAACTGCGACGCTCACGACAGACAAGCCAGGCTGCAGAGTTTTGCACCAACTGTAAGCGCCTAATTGCACAGGCCGATAGACCAGCAAGCAGTGACTTTCAGGAATCGAGACAAGATGTTACAAATTCATAGACCAATTTTGATGCAGTATCCCTATCCAAGCAAGCCCGGATTTTCGCAATGATATGTAGCTGAAAGCAGGCAGACTTAATGGTGGAACCGATGTGGTCGTCTAATGAAAGGTCACTTTGGAACAAGACACCTAGATTACGTGCCGATTCTTCAGGATATATGCTGGCAGAGCCGATCTTGAGCGTCAGGTTTTTCAATTTCTGAACCCCACTTGGTTTGTCGATAACTAGTAAGTCGGTTTCGTCGTCATTCAATAATTAAGAAAGTTAACTGCCATCCGTGTGCGGATGTCATCACTACATGCAGCAAGTGAGTTAAGAGAATTCGATGTGCTGGAAGACTGGGATGGATCAAAGCAAAGGTGCAGTTGAGTGTCATCTGCATAGAAGTAAAAGCCTAGATTCTGCTTGGCGACCACACCGGCAAGAGCGAGATACTGTAAATACTGTAAAGAGAAGCGGATCAAGCACAGAGGCCTCAGGTACCGAATACTTCAGCGGCTCCTCGGATGGTCGATTCCCGTTCACATCAATACTTTGGAGCCATCCACTTAGATAGAACTTAAACCATTGCAGTGCAGTGCCACTGACGATCAGTCGAGATGAGAGGCGCTCGAGAAGGACTTGAAGGTGGTGATCGCTGCCGAAAGATCGAGTTTAACGAGGAGAGAGACTTTACCTAATTCTGCATTCCTGAGGAGGTGACTGTAAAGCCTAAGCAATGCTGAATCTGAAGTGATTAGTTCTAAAACCAGATTGGAACTTGCTCGCTAGGTTTGAAGTTTCAATGCAAGAGTTCAGATGGTCTGTCATAACTCGTTAGTATCTTTTGATAAGAACTTTATTAGGGATACTGGATGGAAGCTGCTCAATTTTTCTTGGTCTAGTATTACTTTCCTAATTAGTGGCCATATTGCAGCCTTTTTGAAAGGGGCTGGGACGGTTGTAGGACATTTGCCCTCCCCCGGCATTCCCCCCCGTGGATCCTAGGACATTTCCTCCGGGATAGGGACATTTCCCCCTATGTTGATGAATGTATACCTAAGAATAAGAATATATGTATTTTTGGATTGTGCATCTGTGATTCAACAATATTTTCATAGAAGCTAGACTTAGCCTTACCTTGGACTGATTGGTACGATTTACGTTAGTCCTCGCATGCCTGTCCATGGACAGTCAGTCCTGATATTTTGAATGCTTTTTGAAGCTAGGGCTTAGTAGACTTAGCTATGTGTGCGGTAAACTACACGACGTCTGGGCGGGGGCGTACAGTGCGCTTAGTCAGAGGTGCAAACTCGTCCAGCGTCTCAGTTAAGATTGCATTGAAGCAATCTACAAATGATGGCAGGTCGAAAGGCGGACTGAGCAGCAGGGGCGAATAAAGATATTTTCTCCAGGACAGCATCGATGTCAAGGGTTTTGACGTTTCGCGATTCACAGGTGACTTTACCTGTCGAGGAGGGCACACACTGTGGACTGAATGAGATCAGCATATGGCCAGATAAGCATAATTTTGTATCCTCTAACCATGTTATGTTTGTTGTCATTGAGCATGCTGCCACTAACCATTCGACCATGCTTCCTTTGTAGCATATGTTAAGTACTTAGAAAGAGATAAAGTTCTCTGAGAATGCTATACAAACTAATTAACATTGTTATTATTATTATTATTATTATTGGGCGATGATAGCAAACAGTTGTAAGAGAAAAGTTGGTCGAATGTGTAATCCTTGATACGACTAGGGTCATGCACATGAGCCATAAGAGAGAATGGAGTCAGTCACTACACAGAACCCGGCGCTTAAGGTGTCAGATAAGCTATCAAAGAGAATTTTAAAATCACCAATTACGAGGAAAGATCGATTTCTTGCACACAGAATCGAAATGATATTAGGAAAATCTGAGGTAAAGAAGGACTTTGTACCTGGGGGCGATAGACCACTGTCACCATTGACAGCTTGTCGTCGGATGAACTCAAAACAAGAGATATGAAAGAATGCTTCGTGATAACTGCAAACGGCTTGAAATCGAAGGATGAGCATGTGATAATGGCCACTGCACCACTAGTTTTAATAGATCTATGGGTATGAAAGGTGACGCCTGTAGGGGTTTCGTCGTTTATAGTCAGACCGGATTTCGCCAGGTCTCGGTCAAGGCGAGCAGGTCCTATTCATTCTCAGTAATTACGTCCCGTATTAATAGGGCTTTATTGCAGATTGGGTGAGAATTCCAAAGACAAGCATTCAGATGGGTCGCCGGAGTTATAATCAGGCCCGATTACCACTAAGTTGATGAAGAGTGATGAAGTCCATTAACCCCTACCTAGATATTTTGACCTAATGCTCAAATCGCAGCTGTACCATCGCAGTAGTACTCTAGAGATAATAAAGGACGCAATCTAAGCTTGATAAAAAGCGACTTGGGTTTACAGAATAACTCGAATACTCCACGTATGACAACGTACCCATATTCAGAATTAAATAGGGTTGCCGAGGGGTTGCTCTTTCCCTGTGCTCAGTGATAAGCGAGTCTGGTGCTGCCTCCGTGCCTTAAAGCAGAAGAGGTGTCATCTGGCTAAAACTAACTTGCAAGTTCATTCTTAATATCACTATATGCATAGGTGCATGCAATGTATTTCCTAAACCTACGCATAATTTAACCCCTAAAATAAGCAAAGGTTTGTTAGCCAGTCTTTTCGTTCTATCCCTGATATCACATACAAATTAGCCAGTCTGTTCGTCTGCCCCTAATATCACATATTAATTAGGAATTTCGTTCGGTATTTTTAGTCATATGAGAAGAAGAGGGCACAGCAACGATGAGTGTCAAAAAAAGTTGGCGGGGAAAGCAGAAAATATTTGCTAATTTGCAAATGTAGCCATAGCTAAAATTGGACATTAAAATGTTAGCTAAAACTTCACAGGGCTACGAACTCAAAAAAGATTGTTCAATAGGTGGCCATGACATTGCAGCAAATTCACCTCTCAGCACTACGAACCCCTTTGCTGTTGCATAAGCACTTGCAGATCTTTTGGTGCCTCCAGCGATTCAGCTAGAGGTAGTTGAGTTTGTGTATTGCAAATCTGCCATATTTGTGTAAAGTGATTTTTTACAATAGCTCTGATGCGCTTAGTGTTTACCAGTTTCGTTAAATGACAGGAAATTACTGGCGGATTTTTAATTCGCAGCCTTTGACTTTTTCAAGGAATATCAACCAGGATCCTGAAAAAGAAAAGTAGCTGAAAAGAAAAAGGCGTTCTCGCCAGGAACAACGTGCCAATAGATACATCACAACAGGCTGCTGAACGGCCCTAAAGCTGAAAAAAAAGAGATGTTCTCGCCAGCAGCAAGGTGCTGATGACTGGGCAAGCTGAAGAAAGTACTCGCAGGTCAAATTTTCCCGATCACACTCGAAGAGCTAAAAACAAGAGTAGTCACAGTTGAAATTGAAAATTAAAATACTGGAACTTCACAAGAATACGAACATAAAAGGGGTTTTTTTAAGGGTGGCTATGGCATTCCAGCAGATTGAGGTCTTTGCACTATGATCTGTTTAAGTCATCCGAAAGCTTCCGTCGCTGCTACTTGGACCGGTTGAGTTGGCGTGTTGCAAAGCTTCCACATTTGTGTAGAGTTATCGTTACATTTCGCTGCTGTGCTTTGCATTGACCAACTTCACTAATGGATGCGAATTAACAGTAGACTTTACAATTCGCAGTCAGTACATTTTGTAAATGAATAGGTCGGGAGGGGTCGTGATAGCAAATGAGGTAAGGTGCTCGTTCGTGAGGAAGGAGGTCGTGGGTTAGAATCCTGCAGTGGGCAATCCCCAAGCGCCACGTGCAAGACGTGGTGATTATAATAATAAACACACACTTAATAAAGCGCCCTCAGAGAACTAAATCGCTTTCTAGGCGCTTTCCATTTGCTACGAAGGAAACACGAATCGAAATGATCAGTGGTAGCATGCTCAATAAACCACAAGAATAACATGGTTAGGGGTGAACATGCACAGGGTCAGTATGCAAGTGCGGTTAGTGGCAGCATGCACAATGTCAGCAAGCATAAGCATATGAAGGACCAAATCTCAGGGATCCACAAAATGCTGTGCTAAATAGGTGCGTTTTTAAATTTCTTTTTAAATGTGGTCGAGTCAGGAGATGTGACGCAAGTCGGGAGTAAGTTCCAGGCTTTGGAAGCATACGAACTAAATACACGGTCTCAGAAAAATATATATAAAAATAACATTTACTTGTATAGCACCCTAAGAGAGCTTAATCTCTTTCAGGGAGCTTTCACATTGGCGCCCCCAGGGTTCGAGCCCACGACCGCAGCCAGGCCTCGGTCGGGGCGACTACCTTTACCGCTGGACCAAACCAGCTCGGCAAGGATTTGAGATTTGTCCGAGGTAAAGGTAAATATTTTCCGAAAAGCGGGTGCCTACTATGCTAAGCCCGGTGGGGCAGTAGATCTGATAGGTATGCTGGATCCAAAGAATGAAGGAACCTGAAAGTGAGCGACAAAACCTTGAAACCGATCCGTTGCTCGACTGGGAGCTAGTGGAGGTCGGCAAGAAGTGGTGTGATGTGGCAACTGCGACGCTCACGACAGACAAGCCTAGCTGCAGAGTTTTGCACCAGCTGTAAGCGCCTGAGTGCACAGGCCGGTAGACCAGCAAGCAGAGAGTTACAGAAGTCATGGCGGGATGTCGCAATTGCATGGACCAACTTCTTAGGTGTGGTATCCCTGTCTAAAGAAGCCCGAATTTTAGCAATGTTCTGTAGCTGAAAATAGGCAGCCTTGATTATGGAGCTGCTGTGGTCGTTTAACGAAAGGTGGCTTTGAAACGTCACATTAGAAGATATGCAGGCAGAGCCGAATTTGAGCTTCGGCCTTTCAAAATTTCTGAATCACACTTGGCTACGAGCCGCGAGTAGCTGTTCCAATTTGGATTCGGAGCAGCCAGGTATAAATGACAAAAGACGCCGACGGACGGGCGAGAATGAGGGCGCGACCTCGCGATCGGCGAGCAGCGGCTCGCGAGCTTCCGCTAGAAAGATCCGTGACGACGGCCAGAAGAGCAGCCGCGTACTAGTGCCGCAAACGTGACCAAACAGGGCGGTTTGGCGCTCTCCAGCGCTTCGCTGACGTCGGACCTCTCTCCCTCTCTCTCTCTCTGTCTCTGTCTCTCTGTCTCTGTCTCTGTCTCTGTCTCTCTCTCTCTCACTCTCTCTCTCTCTCTCTCTCTCTTTCTTTCTCTTTTCTCTCTCTCCTTCTCTTTTCGGCTCTCCAGCGCTTCGCTCTCCAGCTCTCTTCGGCTCTCCAGCGCTTCGCTGACGTGGCTGTCTCCCGCTCTTTCGCTCTCTCTTCTCTCTCTCTTCGGCTCTGTCACGAGAGCGCCTAACCGCAACAACCCACACCCTGGTGTCACCTGACGCCGCGACGTGCGCACATCCACGCACAAAAGCTCGCGCACGAACGCACACACACACACACACACGCGTGCGCGCGTGCACGCACGCACACACACACGCGCCCAAACACATGCAAACACTCGCGCACGCGTGCCGCACAGCGTCGAACGAGCCTCGACTCTCAACCGCCGAAGCAGGCCTACCTCAGTGAGGGCTCCCAACTCGATCGGCTGTCAGATAGGCCTTGACCGCCGGGGCGTCTGGGCGTGGCTCGGAGCCGATAAGGCGATTTCCGTGCGCCAGACATTTCGAGCTTCCTATTAGTCGGTCGACCGTAGCTAGCTCGCGCCGCTTCTCGATCGCGTCGACTACGCTCGCGCCAGGCGACGCTCAGTGACCTGCTGCCGGCGAATCGCATGCCCGTACGTCCGAGCGCTCCTGGCGTCACGACCGTCCGCCGCGTCTTTTGCATGGCAGAGCAGGGCGCGGTTGCAGCGAGCGTAGCTGTAGCGAGACGTGCCGCATAGATATGGCCTGCGGTTGCGCAGCGCACGAGCCCCAGCGTGACCCGCGCGCCGGTAGCTGCATCTGCGGCTCGGTCTTAGCAGGCGTAACGCCGGTATTAGTAACGAAAAATACAATGCGCGCGAGCGAGCGCCCGCGGCCTGGCGAGCCCACCGGGATAGCGGAAGCTCGTTGGGCGGCTGGTCGGTCGCCTAGCTGCGGGCGCCCTCTGGTGCCGTCGGTATGCAGGTGCTCTCGGGCGACCTATGGAGAGAGCTGCGCACGTCTCTCTGACGCCGCGCGTGCTGGCTAGGAGCGAGCAATGGAAGTGCGCTGGAGCGCGACGCTCTCGCTTACGGCCCAGCAGGGAGAACCGGAATTTGACGCTACCAGGCGTCCAGCGATACGCTGTCTCGCGTTGGATTGCTTTCGTCACGTGCCAAAGTGAGGTGACGCCGTTTGATGTAGCAGAGCAGCGCGGAAGAATGCCAGCGGACTGAAATTCGATCGAAAGCCTTCTGCTATTTATCGTGCTTGGCTGAGCGCGACGCCTCAATGGTCGCGCTTGGCTGAGCGAGACGCCATACGACTACTACTCTCCTACTGGCTATGGCACATCCTTTTCAGCGGTTCTGAGCTGCTACTTCTATGCTACTCACTACCTCAAACTCATTAACACAATAATTATGTCCTTAGCCTCACGTCAAGTTCATGCACTTTCAAAAGGCTGTAGTCAGAAAGCAACGCTAGACCGCTCGAGACTCGAACAGCTTCCGTCCAGCTCCTTCTTCTGCCGTTCCTATCAAAGACATCGGAACGAGTTGTGGCAGGACCTCACCTTACATTATAATAACAATGCACTCGATAAAGCACCCTCAGAGAACTCAATCTCTTTTCAGGCGCTTTAAATTTGCTGCAAAGCACTTGAATAATATGGTTAGGGCTGACATGCACAGGTTTCAGGCAGGCAAATGTGGTTAGTGGCAGCATGCACAGTGTCAGCACGCATAAGCACATCAAGGACGAATCACAGGGACCCCTAAATGCTGTCCTAAATAGGTGTGTTTTAAGTTCCTTATAAATGTGGTCACGTCAGGGGATGTTCTGACGCAGGTCGGGAGGGAGTTCCAGGCTTGGGGAGCATACAAACTAAACCGAACGGTCTCCAAATGATTTAAGGTTTGTATGACGTTGCCCGTTTTCCTACATAGATTTTACCCGAATACATAAATTACAATACACACATACAATACAATACACACAATTTTGATTATGACATTTTCAGTGGCACTCGGCAGCCGCTCAGCTGATGGTTAGCAGCAGTCAGCTTGTGTTAAGCATCCGGATTTGGTCAGTTGCTGTTCTCCACAGACACTAAACCCACGGGTAAGGTAATTCAGATACAGGGCACCGGCTATCACTCGCACTGCCCTCTAATGTTTCTATGCATCCGTTACCAGTACACTATTTTCCTCAAAACACAAGATTTAGACTGGATCTAAGTAGTTTTTATTGTGCAGAAAAGCTAAGAAATGTATAATTACAAGCAATTTATTTGGCCTAATCAATAACTTGTCGAGGCACCATGTTTTTGAAACTTCGCCCAATAGTCTCGACATTTATTCCACCGGCTTTCGGCAAGTTTTATGGGGAATTGACGCCGCCAGCAATCCTTCAAAAGCTCAAAAAACCCATCGGATTTCTAGCCCGAAGAACTCCAAACCGTATGGCTCGTTCAAATCCGTCCAACAGATGCTCTAGTGAGTTCAAGTTCGGNGACATTTTGATTCACGATTCCTTTAATTCTGTGCAGACGCCCAACACTGGAAAATGAGAAGCAACCACATACATATACAAAATGCTGATTTAACAACTTCATTTGTATTGCAGAAGAAGTAGTCGTATCGGCTATGACCGCCACTTGCAGTTGGCAATAAAGAATCGCCCAACTTCAGTAATCAAACCCACGACCTCGGTCTTCTTGGTTGTGAAGACTGAGAACCTTACTCCCTGGGCTATCACGACCGAGTATACATTACACTTCCACTGCCGAGTTTCTTTGTCTTTTTTTTTCAGACAAAGTGCATATATTCGCTTCACCCATTTGCTAGTGAACATACTCCTTCCTTTTGTCGCGGCAAAATACATCGAATTTGGACTCATCAGTCCCCATAGTACTCTCATCCACAGGGCAGTGAGCTGGGATAAGCAAGAAACAATCCAGCCTAGCCTTTTTGTGCTGAACGATCGACCGTAGCTTAGACTTAACCACCCGTGCATTCGGCCCTGGTTCATTAAGCCATTAACTCATGGCATTTTGGCTTACGACCAGTCCGGTAGCTTCGTAAAGACTCTGGCTGTGGATTTTAGCAGGGGCAAACCTGTCCTTCAGAGCCATGCTTTTGAGGAGCCAGAGTTATCACTAGAGGTTATTCGAAGGCAACCCGAGCGTGGCAGTGCCTCTGTGCTACCTTAATTCAGAGGCTTCCTAATCATGTTTCAAGAGTATCCTCTAAGATCTTCAGCTGCCTCGCAATTTCTCGGCTCTAATGGCCATCTCTGTGAGGCGATTTCAAAACTGCTCAACTACCCTCAGAAAGTCGCTCAACTGGCAACATGATCTGGTCGTGTAGCAACCGGCACTAAGGTAGGGGCTAGCCCTAAAAAGGTCTTGGAGACATCCGGATAACTTAGCTCATCGTTTGGTCGAGGCATCGTCTGTAAAAGAATGGGCAAAAACAAGTTCTCCTGGATGGCATCAACGAGGGGTGGACAATCACTTGACCACATTTGCCCGATTTGTTCACGTGGTATCCGCTGCCTCGGTTGCTGGCGAATGGCAGTTATTCACTAAGCCAAACGTAGCAAACTGCAGCTAACGCCAAAATATTGACAGATTAGACAATTTAACAATTTACTGTAGAGTAATGGACTTACTCGAATACGGGCATTAGCAATAACCGAACTCGGATCGATAGACCAGGCTGGTAGAAACTTTTGTAGTGCAATGTATATGCTCACAAAAAACCCAGCTGTACCTGCCCTTAGCGTTAGCTGAGGCAACTACTTAATTGAATGCATGCCTTGCAGACACTCGGTTCTGTCCAGGATGGCTCCTAATTTCCCTTAACTGAACAATGCAAAATGAAACTGTTCATAGGAAAACAATAAACTTGTGGCTTCAACAATACAATAATTTTAATAAAGTCTTATTTAGCTCCCAAAGAGAACCGAACCACTATCCATGTACTTTAAAACTCGTTAGAAGAGAATCAATAAGAGCTTTGACAATCAAGGCATCATGCTAGGACTATACGGAGGACAGACAGCACACAAGAAGACACTCGCAGCCCACTGCTTTGCCGGATCCCGGTTATAAGCTTGCAGTCAATTATGCACTTGTAAGTACAGCAAAGCACCCAGGAGAAATAGGACAAGCTCGATTGGCCGCGAGGACAGATGACCGGGACAGACCTGTCTTTAAGCTACGAATTAAATGCTGCCAAGTCATCGTGTGCGTTGTCAGAAGCCAGAAAGAAGCTCCAGACTTGCAGTGCCACGAGCTTCACGGCCAACTGCTACCACCCAGGCTGCCAGTACAAAACATCGAGCCAAAAAAGCCACCTGCTGGAGACAGCTGCACTACCCGATTGGAATGCCAGCTTGGCCAAGCTAGCTGCAGTCAGTCACAGCAGCTACCGGGACCGAGAATAGCAATCAAACGAGGCAGCCTTAACGCAAGAAGTAGAAGATTTTCCGACAAGTAGCCAAGAACTCTTGCTGAGTAAGCAGCATAAAGATAAATGAAGGCTCTGGACGAAATGTGCAGCCCACCAGACACCTGCAGATAGGTGCTCAGTTAATTAGGTTTCTAAGGAAATTTTTCAACTCTTCGGTAACCACAAACGGCAATTTCGAGTAAGCTGAAGAATAGGTGAGAAAGGCATACTGACTGCAGCACAATGTCAAGTATAGCAGTGGAGCGCGGTCATTGTTTGAGGCTCTTTCCCGGGCAGGTATTGGAGCACTGCATCACATTCCTGGCATTATATACCCAAAATGTTTGTTTTACAACGACGTGCTGAAACATATTGGCATTCCGTGTGGGGATGTTAGGCGACAGGCACCTTTATTGGCTTGGTAATGACCCAAAATTATGCTCTATAATCAAATGATGACAAGAAATCACGGAGAAGAAGCGCAGAGAGCCTCGACCCTGCTTGAGCAGCACTGATCAGAATGTCTTGCAAATCCACAGAAGGGCGGCTTCTGAATTACGGTTGGCTCTAAATACAGCTTACAATTTGGGAGCAATATGTAATGAACTGATGTAATTAAAGATGTCACAGCGGCTGGCAAAAGATTCTACTAGCTGAAAAGTATGCCTCTAGACTATATACTGTTTTATTAAAGAAAGGCAACCCGTAAACGTCATTTAGTCTCTACAGCTAATGATGAATCCAATGGGCACCGAAGTTGGTCAATAGATCTAAAGTATACAGTCACGTGTCTCCTTTGCTAAGGAGCTGCTTTGGTGACCGTTAATCAGAAGTGAATAACACAATTTGCTCTGACATCAGGCGTGCCACCGTCGAGTTCTTCAATACCGAGCTCAAATACTTAATGCAGTTTCAGACGTATCTCAAAGGAGGCCCTCGAATAAACAAACAATTAGCTGTGCCATTCTTTCACTTCGAGCCCAGACTCTTGGCGACATCAGCTTTTGCTATGGAGGGGGTGATCCGACACAAAGTAACTCACTGCCAAAACCACAAGTCTTACTCTAGGACATCCTCTCTCACATATCCAACTCCGATATATTCTTTCCGGTGGGCCTTGTTCTACACTTCCATGCCCACTCACTTCCTCCGATGTTATCCTGGCTAAGCTATGCCTCCCACTTTCTCTTTATTTGCCGTCAGAATAGGTCTGCTCGCTGGCTAGCGTATCCACACAGGAAAGCCGTCTGGGCTTAGAATTCGGAATATAAACTCCCAGATTAACGCTGCTTAGGCGCCTATGTGGGTTAGTTAACATACAGACGGTGACATGCTGCCACCATATTTCGGGGTCCTTTAAGCCAGTCAGAATACTTTGTGCAGACTCTCTGGCTATTGATGTATAATAGAGCCGCCCCATTTCCAAACTATATATTGCGAACCAACTTTGGCTAGCATCAATTCGATGAATTCTCCCTACTAGCAGAGACTAACCGGGTAAGCTGCAAGCTGGCACGAGCAGCAACAAACAAGCCGATTCCACGAAATCCACATTTGAACTGTACACATATGAGGATGAGGATGGGCTCCCAAGGCCAAAAGAAGGATAGCAAAAACCGCCTGCACATGCATGGCCATGAAGTGAAGATGTGCATTTCCCGGTGCACAGTCTCAACGGAAGACAAGCTGCGAAGGGAAGTGTACGGTCACTAAGAATTCGACACTTAAAGAACAAAGGCATGGCTCGAAATTCGATTGGTAGCCTAGAAGAATAAAAATGTCCTATTAGCAGTATTACACGTAGAAGTAATTACCACGACTGACTGCTGAAATTAGCCGCTAGTCAAAGCAGCGCAACTACCGTTGCATATGATCGTTGATAGCAGGAGTAGTGGACCGATTTGCAAGTGACTATGCTATCTGGAGAAAGAGGGAATGATTAAAAATTACAAAACCTGAGGTCACAAAAATCAGAAGTGCAACATTGTTTTGCTGAATATGACCAGAGTGGATAATCAAGATAATTTAAAAACAGTTAAGCATGTCAAGTCTAGGTCTTAGCCCAAGCGTAAGGTGGTTGCTCTTCACAGGCCGGTCGTGGTGTTGCGTCTTTCGTGGTCGATTCTTTATTTACTACTACAAGTGGTGGTAATGGCCATGAAGGCCTTTCTGCTGCTATATAAATGAGGCTGCTAGATCAGCTTTAAAGTCAGCCCCAGGAGGACTTGCACTCAATTTGGCCACTACACAACGACTTACGACATGCGGTTTTGCATACCAGCCTATTAGCTGAGAGGTACATAGCCACTACCACCGGAGGAAGACCACCTTGAAGAGTGGCTTTCATGCAGCTTACTTGCTTGCTGCCGTGGCACCAAGCAAGCAGTCGAGGAACCGGAAGGAGCCCGGGGCACGAGTTGCATGCTGGATGCAGTCAAGTTGACGTTCAACAACTCGATCGATACCTCGGCATTCGACAGGATGAGCTGAGCTCTGACGTGATAGCACAGTCGTAACAACTTACTTGACAGGAACTGTAAGCTGATCCGAAGGCTGCCGATCATTCCCAGACTGCCCCATGTGTGCACCTTTAAACTCGGTGCCAAAGGACATCAATGACACGCCTATACCACCGATCGAGAATCCGACGCGCTGCCGGCCTGAGCGAAGAAAGTGGCCACCAGAATAACCCAGGCGTAGCCCCTGTCGGCAACTCGAGTAGCACCACCGTCGCCCATGCCTTCTTGTCAAAAAGTGTGCATATGCAAAAAATATACAGACACTGCTTCCGAAAATGCTGATACAGCAGACAGCCAAACCTTGCAGGCTCAACAGCCCCGGCAACCAGTGCTTGGAGTGTTGCCATAGCGACAGACGGATCAAGTGGTGCCAGGCATACAGAGGCACAGCTGCAAGACAAGCCAAACCCTCCGCTGCCTTGCTACGAACATGAGAAAAATTAGTAGTAGCAGCAGTGGCACGGCTATATGCTAGAAGAGGACGGTAGGTGAAGCAAGCTTTAGAAAACACCACAGGATCAGTCGACGAACATGCCAAGTGCTAGCACAAAAAACCTAGCAAGCCAGATTGAGGCTACTACAGATAGCAACTAGCTAGCAGCATCACAGTCAGTACCAGAATATTGTTGGGCTTGGAGCTTAAACATTCGGTTCCTTTCAGCAGGGACTGAATTGTTGGATGCCACAACCAGATCGGTAGCGGCGGCGATGCCTGACAACTAACAACTACAACTGCAAGTACAGGTGGCTGGGTGTGTGTGTGTCACGCGCGAATCTCTATTAAGGCTTGTCACATGTGCCATGGGGCTCGAGCCCACGACCTTCGTCATCAAATACAATTACCTTGACCTTGATCGGGACGAGCATCTTAACCACTGCACCAAAACAACTTGCTTAAGTGGCTAAGCCATCCGCACTTAAAATATGTTCTCTTTAGTCCTTACTTTTTTGGTGGCCATTTCATGAAAGCTAGTTTTGAAGTAATCCACTCAGAAGCCAATCAGGCTATATACATGGGTGCCAAGTGTTGAACTCAAATGCAGAAGCACAAGCATAGGAATTCCATCCTCTGAGCCGCTAGGAGGAAGGCAAAACTGCATATAAAGTCAGAAAGTATAATCGCCAGCTGCCGGTTTAAGTGAATTGCTTGACAATCCTGCGTTATGGCAATCATTTAGCATCAACTTCTACTGGAAATTGGTGGATGCATGATCTGCACAAGACACCTTGTACCTAGTAAGTGACACACAGTAAATGAATTGCACAAGACGATGGATGGGCTTTCAGACGATCGACCAGACTGAGTAGTGCTCCACGAGCACGCTGAGCAGCCTGGGTATGTATGTATGGACACATCTATTTGGCTGTACAAGGTTGCACACTATGCTAACACGATGCTGCCACTACTTTGTTTCGGCGAGGAGGGCAGTGGTGAAGTGCAGGGGGCCAACATCGAGTGTACACTGCAGGAATTCGACTTGCACTTGCCCTCGACTGAACAGGCAAAATTGCCAATAATCAGCCACAGCATGAGATAAGAGAAAAAAGCTTCAGCAAGATGAAGGGATGCAAACACACAATAGCATGCATAGAGATAGGAGGTACTAGAGGCGCACGGACATTTTCAGCTCGATAAATTATGTCAGTGAGGACTGTGAGTAAGAGATTTTTGGTGTCTTACGAACTGGAGGACCAATCACCAACATATTTCAATTTGGTGCGACGGTCACGAGACATCGGGGACGCCAATGAGTGGTGGTGGTGCAAGGAGCACGGCGGTGAAGTAAAAGAGTTGGGATAGGTAGGCTGATACAAGCACGTGAAGTGACCTGTGACCTGCCAAAGAGAGGATTTTGCAGTCGATTAGTTTCTTCAATAGGGAGCCAGTGAAGCTCAGTCAGGAGCTGTGCAAGCAATGCAGTTGACAGCAGATCAACAAATCAGTTTAGCACCAGCTGCCGACGACCGAGGGCACAGGCAAGGAGCCTAAATAGAAGCCATTGCAGCATCTAGACCCGATGTCACAAACATGCGAACTAATGTGGCTGTCGGATTCGTATCTACACAGGCCCTGATTTTGCAAATGTTCCTCTGTGGAATGTAGGCCGACTTGACAGTAGGGGAGTGGAGGGGATGAGCAAGCTCTCAGATGTCGAGTCGTATTGGAAGAGCACGCCAGTTTAAGGCTTGGAGGCTCGAAAGTTTTACAATAACAGAAATGAGTTAATTACTTCACTACCGGCTAGTAGACACAACTTGTAGACAATCCTTTGCTAAAGAAGTTTTTCTGATCGGCATTCTCCTCTCGATGAAATAAACGCAACTCACGAGCAACCCCAACCAGAGTCACGGGCTGCTGGCCCGCTATATGATGTACCATAAGTGAGGCAACAATAGGTAAATTGATTACTTAAATATATGTCGCTTCCGGTTTAGACACGGTTTGCCTAATCTTTTTAATGCGTCGCTTTTCCTTTTATGTGAAATTCGTCGAAACTTGAGACCCCACTTCTAACATGCCAGTCCTTAGAAAGAACCCTATGCAAGTATTCCATCGATGGATTATTTGTGCTTATTAAAGTGACTAATCGTTGAACACACGAGCCCATGAAAGTGCAAAACCACAACCACATAGTTAGGCAAGCACATAGTTAGCAGATTTAGTCATTTCAGCCACCTATGATTGGTAAGGTTGTGGCTGCGCCAAGTTCTGGCCAGCTCCAAGGCTTAGCCTTGGCGCTATGCCCAGACAACGCCACGCTTTGTGCAAAAAAGGAGCAGCACGAAGAAAAGCCTCCGGCTCCATCTCACGAGACCAGTTCAGCTGCTCCTCTTTGCAGCTCGATCCAACGGCAATCTTGCAGCAGCCAAGGGCAGGACAGGCACGGACCGAGCTTTGAGCTCTTGCCTGAGAGACCGTCGGTAGCAAAGCCAGCAATCGAGCTAATCCAGGCAGTTAAGCTCGCATGCAGATCGGTCGGCTCACACATGCTGGCAAACTGTCGCCAAGCAAAATGTCACACAGCAGCATGCCCACTCCTGGCAGACTTGACACCTGCCCAATTATTGAGTGAGCTGCAGCAAGCAAGCAATGGCTGAGGCGAGGCTGGCATTGGAGACATGTGTACAAACAGTTCCCCCTCAGAGCTTCGCGACACTCATGCTGCATACTAGCAGCAGGCATGAAGGCAGCCAGTGGCATAGGCAGGAGCAGCCCGGAAGCTTGCAGTCAATAACATCTGAGATAACGCAAGGCGACGATAGCAAAAGCTGCTGTCAACCACTTCGAAAATGAATCGGTTGGGAAAAGGCTCTTGGCCTAGAGCAGGGGGGCCTACATGGTTGGGTAGGGTAGGGTCGAAGGGCACCCGTGACAGCAAGCTGCCCTTTGGCTAAGGGCAGCTATTTGCCCACCCAGGGTAGTCTGGTGAGAGTGAAGGAGGGAGGGGAGCCAAAGCTGGTACAGAACAATGGGCGACCTGCTCTTGGTTCGAGCTGCAGGTGGCACTAGCCAGAGGCACGGGCTCCAAAATGTTAGAATAATGCTGGCAATGTCCCTCTCGACAGTACTATCCACTTCAACATTGCCTGATGATCGCACCCACAGGCCCTTCACAGCATTTGCTGTATGAATAATAATAAAAATAGTACTTTTATTAGAGCCCTCAGAGAAATCAATCAGACCTCATACAAAGCAAGATCTAGAAAATGCAGACTGATAGCAGACTGAGTTCACTTTTCACTGAATGCCTTTCAATTGACTTTTTCAACTGAGGGAGGCAGGGTGTTCGGTGCAGTGCTGACTGCATGAGAGATTGACTGCATGATTGGCCGCGGCAGCCTGGGCTGCAGGCGTGGCGCCGCCGACGACTCGAGCTCCCCCTCTCGGTTGGTTCCCTAGCACGGCTGTCGTCCGCCGTTCGCACGGGGCTCTCTACGGTAGGCTGCAGACTGCAGACAGACGGGTGGGGAATAACAGTTTTGTAAAAGGCCTACAGAGTCTTATTAATTACAGTCTTTGCCGAGCTGGTTTGGCCCAGTGGTTAAGGTGCTTGCCCAGACCGAGGTTTGGCCCGGAGGTCGTGGGCTCGAGCCCGGAGGCATACGTAAAGCACCTGAATAGAGACTACGTTCTCTCGGGGGGCTATACACATGAAATATATTTTTTTATATTT
The DNA here is from genome assembly GCA_009760855.2 of Cristatella mucedo. Lineage (NCBI taxonomy): Eukaryota > Metazoa > Bryozoa > Phylactolaemata > Cristatellidae > Cristatella > Cristatella mucedo. The sequence goes on from WPIO01000291.1 coordinate 108,060, forward strand.
ATTTTGCGGCGGATCTTGAAACGAATGCCCTCGACCTTCCTGAGAGACGAGGCTAAACCCACACGCACCACAGGCGAAGCTCTTGCGATACGTTGGTATTTTAAATCCAAGCATTTCAGTCACTTGAAACCTTTGCTAAAGGAACTGCTGCGACTTGCAGTTAAAGGCCTGATCTAAACCAAAACGTCTAATCTCACCAAATCCTCCTTCAAATCTGGAGGAACCGCTGCCACTTCTACAGCTTCAGCCTAATTCTGCTTTCAGATCTTTCCTGGGCAAGTCATTAGCAGACGTGGAATAATCTTATAGTCACACGCTTTTGCTATGCATTTCCAGCATGTACAACTCTCCTTCCCATTTCTGACTAAACGGCAGCAAATGTAAAGTGATTAGAAAGATAATGAGCTCTCAGAGGGCACTACATCAAATGTGATTATTATCATTTTCTCCAATACTGCTGACTCTGCCATTATACATTGCCAGCCTTTCTCTGTAGAGGCGAGCTTCTGCATTAGATGCGGCGACGCCTAGTAACCTGCATATTAGTTATGATAGTGCGTACATGTTATCACTTCGTCATCTTTGTGTTCAAATGCATTCCTAGATGTTATTGCTGTTGCTAAGATCCGTAGGTTAGGCGTTAATAAAAGAAAAGCGGCTAGGAGCCGCCGCTGGGGCCAGGGGGGGGGGGGAAAGGGCTGATTGAGACGCAGCTTGTTTGGCGGAAGATGCGAGCTGAGTACCCGCTTGTTTGGTATTTCTAGCATTGTCTCGAACCGCTCAGCACGTTTCTCCCTCAAGCGTTTACTGTGAGTCGCCCTAACTTAGTGGTCACCAGGCCTGTAATAACGTTCTCAGCCCAAGTTAACACTTGTCCTATGGAATCCTTGCTTACCGTGCAATAAACCCCTTGTAATTGGCGACCCCTATTTCTGAAAAGTCTCGACCTGCTCGCCTTGACTGAAACTTGGCTAAAATGGGTAAAATGCCCGACAATTAGAGACGAAACCCCGACCGGTTTCTTCTTTTTTCACATCCATAGATCAATAAAAACTGTAGGTGGGTCGCCATTATCACACGCTCGAAATTCGACATCAAGCTGTTTGCAGTACCCTCGAAGCTGTCTTTCAAATCTATTGTCTTGGTTTTCACTCGACGACAAGCTACACATGGCGGCAGTAGTCTATGGCCTGCCAGGGACCAAGCCTTCCTTTATCTCAGATTTCCCGATTTCCTTCGATTTTTGTGTGCAAAAAATCGATAATTCCACCTTATGGGTGATTTAAACATTTATTTTGACAGCATCTGACGCCTTCAGGACAGGATTTCGTGCACTGACTGACTCATTGTCACTTGTGGCACGTAAGCATGACCCTACTCATATCAGGGGTCACATAATCGATAAGTTTTTTGTTATGCGACTGCACTTTGTCATTACCAATTATTGCCGAAGTTTGCTTATCTGACCACATGCAGATCTCATCCAGTCTACAATGTGTGCCTTCTTCCCCCTCTTTTTCTAAAATCAAATGTGAATCACGAAACATCAAGACCCTTGACATCGTAGCTGTCCGTACGAGAATATCTGCTTCGCCCTGCTGCTCAATCCCTTTTCCAACATATCATCACTGGTAGATTGCTACAACACGACGTTGGCTGATATGCTCAACGAGCTTGAACCACTCACTAAGCGTAACTGTTAGCCCATCGCCCAGACGGTCTATGGTTTACCAAAGAGATTAAAACTAGCTAGGTCTACTAAGCACAAGCTAGAAAAAAAGCCAAAAAAAAGATCGCACACTGACTGTCTATCGACAGGCGTATGAGAACTAGTGTATATCGTAACAATTGATCCTACCAAAGGCCAAGTCTAACTTCTATAAAAACATTATTGAATCACAGATGTACAATCCAGAGATGCTGATGTTGAAGATCAGCCATCCTCTTGACCGCTCTCATATTAGCTCTTTACCTAGTGATTCCTGCGACGATAATAATTATAATTATAATAATGCACTTGATAAAGCACCCTCAGGGAACTCAATCTCTCTCTAGGCGCTTTACATTTGCTGCAAATTGAAATGCAATTGAAGGGTGAGTAAAATCATGCTTGACAAACAAACAAAATGAATAACGTGGTTCGGGGTGACATGGACAGGGTCACCATGTAAATGTGGTTAGTGGCAGCATGCACAGTCTCAGTATGCATAAGCACATCAAGGACGAATCACAGGGACCCACTAAATGCTGTCCTAAATAGGTGTGTTTTTAAATTCTTTTTTAAATGTGGTCAGGTCAGGGATGTTCTGACGAAAGTCGGGAGGGAGTTCCAGGCTTTGGGAGCATACGAACTAAATGCACGGTCTCCAAAGGATTTGAGGTTTGTACGAGGTATTTGTAGACTGCTGGATTCCGAAAAGCGGGTGGTACGATGCTTGGCTTGATGGGGGGGGGGTAGGTCTGAGAGATAGGCTAGAGCCAATGAATGAAGTGACCACAAAGTGAGCGACAAAACCTTGAAGTCAATCCGTTGTTTGACTGGTAGCCAGTGCAGGTCGGCGAGAAGTGGAGTAATGTGGCAACTGTGACACTCACGACAGACAAGCCTAGCAGCGGAGTTTGGCACCAGCTGCAATCGCCTGATCGCACATGCCGGTAGGCCATCAAGCAGTGAGTTTCAGAAGTCGAGACGGGATGTCACGAATGCATGGACCAAGTTGGACTTGGTATCCTTATCTAAACAAGCCCCAATTTTAGCAATGTTATGAAGCTGAAAATAGGTGGATTTGACTGTAGAGGTGATATGGTCGTCTAACGAGAGGTCACTTTTAAATATGACACTTAGATTTTGAGCTGATTCAACTTGGAGATTTGCTGGCATAGCCAATTTTGAGCATCAGCCTTTCCAATTTGTGAATCACACTGGGTTTGTCCATAACTAGTAAGTTAGTTTTATCGTTATTTAGTTTTTACAAAATTCTTGCTGCCATCCATATGCGGCTATCGTCAATACATGCATCAAGTGAGTTGAGAGAATTTGAGGTGCTCGAAGGCTGGGAGGGATCAAAGAAAAGGTACAATCGAGTGTCATCCGCATAGAAGTGAAAGCCTAGATTGTGCTTGGCAATCACATCAACAAGAGGGAGAGTATAAACCGTGAAAAGAACCGGACCTAGCACGGAGCTCTGAGGTACGCCATATTTCAGTGGTCCCTCAGATGGTCTTTTTCCATTCACGTCAATACTCTGGAGTCTCTCAATGAGATATGACCTGGGCTACTGCAGAGCAGTGCCAGTGATGCCCAGGCGAGATGAGAGGCGCTCTAGATGAGCGGCCGTCTAGTAACTTTGTGATCGATGGTATCAAAAGCTGCCGAAAGATCGAGCAAAGCTAGCAGAGACACTCTACCCATGTCTGAATTCCTAAGTAGGGTCGTTGTATACCCTAAGCAAGGCTTACTCTGTGGAGTGGTTAGCTCTAAAGCCAGACTGGAACTTACTAGCAAGGTGTGAGGTTTCGATATATGAGTTTAGGTGGTACGCCACGACCCGTTTCAGTGTCTTTGATATTAATTTTCGAAGGGAAACTGGGCGGTAGTGGTGCTTAAGTTCTCTTGGTCGAGTGTCGATTTCTTGAGAGTTGGCCTGACTACAGCTTTTTTTTGAAAGGTGCTGGGACATGACCTGAGGCTAATGACATATTAATGATGTTAGTGATGCATGGCAACAGCAGATCAATGCAACGTAGGAGCAGGACAGTGGGATCGGAATACGATCTAGCTGATCGCTTCTCTAACTTCTTTGACAACAAGATAGACAAAATAAGGGAGTCCCATCCCTAAGTTGGCAGCAACTCCCCTGGAATACTGTCCCTTAATTCCTAACAGCACCACAATGTCTACATTCAAGGAGGTCACTAGTGACCTCGTCCGGATGTTCATATCCCAATCAAAGAAGACAACTAGTCCATTGGATCCTGATCCCGCTGTCCTGCGTCTACGATGCATAGATCTGCTGCTGCCATGCATAACTAACATCATTAATACGTCTTTAGCCTCAGGTCATGTCCCAGAACCTTTCAAAAAAGCTATAGTCAGGCCACTTCTCAAGAAAGTGACACTAGATCAGGAGAACTTGAGGGGAAACTACCGCCCCAGTCTCCCATCTACAATTCCTATCAAAGAAACTGGAATGGGTTGTGGCGGACCAGCTGAAATCATATATTGAAACTTCAATCCTTGCTAGTAAGTTCCAGTCTATCCTTAGAGCTGATCACTCCACAGAATCAGCATTGCTTAGGGTGTACAACGACCTATTTAGGAATGCAGGCATGGGTTGAATGTCTCTGCTTGTTTTGCTCGATCTTTCGGCAGCTTTTGATACTATCGATCGCCAAGTTCTTCTAGAGTGCCTCTCATCTCACCTGGGCATCACTGGCACAGCTCTGCAATGGTTCACGTCCTATCTCAGTGGAAGACTCCAGAGTATTGACGTGAATGAACAAAGATGGGGGGTCATATTCCAAAGCGACCTCTCGTTAGACGACCATATCAGCTCCACAGTCAAATCTGCCTATTTTCAGCTTCATAACATTGCTAAAATTTGGATTTGTGTAGATAAAGATACCAAGTCCAAGTTAGTCCATGCATTCGTGACATCCCGTCTCGACTTCTGAAACTCACTGCTCGATGGCCTACCGGCATGTGCGATCAGGCGATTGCAGCTGGTGCAAGACTCTGCAGCTAGGCTTGTCTGTCCTGAGCGTCACAGTTGCCACATTACTCTACTTCTCGCCGACCTGCACTGCTACCAGTCAAGCAACGGATTGACTTCAAGGTTTTGTCGCTCACTTTTAGGTACCTTCATTCTATGGCTCCAACCTATCTCTCAGATCTACTACCCCATCAGGCCAAGCATCGCACCACCCGCTTTTCGGAATCCAACAGTCTACAAATACCTCGTACAAACCTCAAATCCTTTGGAGACCGTGCATTTAGTTCGTATGCTCCCAAAGCCTGGAACTCCCTCCCGAATTGCGTCAGAACATCTCCTGACCTGACCACATTTAAAAAGAATTTTAAAACACATCTATTTAGGACAGCATTTAGTGGGTCCCCGTGATTCGTCCTTGATGTGCTTATTAGTGCTGACACTGTGCAGGCTGCCACTAACCACATTTGCATGCTGACCCTGTGCATGTCACCCCTAACCATAGAATTCATTTTGTTTGTTTTTCAAACATGATTTTACTTACCATTCAATTGCATTTCCCTTTGCAGCAAATGTAAAGCGCCTAGAAAGAGATTAAGTTCTCTGAGGGTGCTTTATAAAATGTAATTATAATAATAATTATTATTATTATTATTAAAGATCATCCGAGGTACCTCTGAAATATGGGTTACCTCTGGGCTTCGTGCTTGGTCCTGTTTTTTTCATGGTTTATACTCTTCCTCTTGCCGATGCCAAGCACAATCTAGGCTTTCATTTCTAATAATTCCCTTTAATAATAATTTATTTTAATAATAATTTTATATAATATAATAATATAATATACTATAATATAATAATTTTATATAATAATAATTTTAATAATAATTCACTTGATACGGGGACCCACTAAATGCTGTCCTAAATATCTATGCAGATGGCACTCAGTTGTACCTCTGCTTTGATCTCTTCCAGCCTTCCAACATGTCGAATTCTCTCAACTCTCTTGCTGCATTCATTGATGACATCTGCACATGGATGACAGCAAACTTTCTTAAATTGAATTATGATAAAGCAAACTTACTACTTATGGGCAAATCAAGTGTGATTCAGAAATGGGAAAGGCTGACGCTCCCCACCGGCTCTGCCAGGATATCTCCTGTTGAATCTGCACGAAATATAGGTGTCATATTCCAAAGTGATTTCATTGGACTACCACACTCCACCGTCAAGCCTGCCTACTTTCAGCTACATAAATTAGCTAAAATTCGGGCTAGTTTAGACAGGGATACCATATACAAATTTTTCCATGAATTTGTGAAATTCCGTCTTGACTTATGTAACTCACTGCTTGTTGGTCTACCGGCCAGTGCAAGCAGGCGCTTACACCTGGTGCAAAACTGTGCACCTAGGCTTGTCTGACGTGAGCGTCGCAGTTACCATATCTCACCACTTCTCGCCGACCTGCACTGGCTCACAGTCAAGCAACGCATTGACTTCAAGGTTTTGTCAATCACTTTTAGGCTCCTTCATTCTTTGGCTCAAGCCTACCAATCAGATCTACCCCCAGGCTAAGCATCGTAGCACTAGCTTTTTGGAATCTAATTGTTTACCTATATCTAGTACAAATGTACTGACCTCAAATCCTTTGGAGACTGACGTCATGAAATCTCCTGACTTTGCCACATTTAAAAAGAAACTAAAAGCGCATCTATTTATCACAGCATTTATTGGATCCCTGCGATTCGTCCTTCATGTGCTTATGCTTGCTGACACTGTGCATACTGCCACTAACCATACTTGAAGGATGACCCTGTGTATGTCACCTCTAGCCATGTTATTCTCGTTGTTTATCGAGCATGCAACCACTTACCATTCGATCGTGCTTTCTTTGCAGCAAATGTAAAGTGCCTAGAAAGAGGTCGAGTTCTCCGAGGACGCTATATCGAATGCATTTTTATTATTAAGGGAGTCCAGGACATCGTGGCCCTATTCTCTACTTTATGTTCTGTGCTCGCAAGCGAGGTATGCCACAAGTACACGTGCCAATAATAAAATACCTTCGCGAGGACTGCAGGGCCTAGTCGCTCCTGCGGGCTGTAGGAAGCTAGGGCAACCATAGCTCCATTCTCCCCACAGATGGCGACCGGAAGCGGGCATCCAGGCACGTCCCGTTTGGTCCCTCTCCAAGGAGCTCACGTTGTCCCTCAGTCTACCACGCTGCCAGGGCAGACTCATTTGGTTTACAGAGGCCACTGGCGGCTCATCGGTCGACTCACGCCGAAAAATGGGGGGCGCGCTCGCGTCTTCTTTAGGCTGGTTCAAAGAGGTCAAGAGGACGGCAGTTGTTTTTCGGAGGAAGCTATTGCGAGCCTGTATTTTTTTTAGACGGGCCACACAGCTGCTGGGGCCACTGCATGCTCAAGGTCGATTTCCAGCGAAGGCTTTCGTTTTATTGAAGGGTTGTCGTATTTTGGCCGGGTTAAAGAGGCGACGCACCGGGATTAGTTGGGTCTGAGGAGGCGTGCCCGGCGGACCGGCTGTGACCGGCTCACCGAATTGGGTCATAAATCGCCGAATTCTTTTTTTAAGCTCACCCGTGGAGAGCTTTTTGAGCGCGGCACGTCATCGTCGTCGAGCAGCTTCCAGGTTTGTCGCGCTACAGCCGCTGCAATTAATTTTCTGCACGGGGCTTCGTGTGATTGGCAGGAGCCTCTCGCTCTGCGAGCAGCGTCAGGCTAACGTCACGGAAGTAGCCGTTTTTTTTAAATTTTAGGTCTCTAGCTGTCTGCAAGGCGAGCCCCATCGGAGGGCAGCTTTGACACGTCAACCGCTAGGGGGGGACGGCCATTTTTTTTGTAGACGCTGGCACCATCGGTCCTCTCTATCGCTAACTATCTCCACCTATCTCTATCTCTATCTATCTAATCGATCGGATTGGTGGTTAGCTTCCAGAAAAAGCAACCGATTTCAGAGATCCAGCCAAAATGCTTAATGTGGGCGGGGCCTCGAAGGCGGCGATGGATCGTGCCTCACCTTCGGCGCTCGCAGGCTCGCTCGAAGCCTGCTCGTTAAGGTGAAGGGAGCCACCTGGCGGAGCGGAGAGAGAGAGAGAGAGAGAGAGAGAGAGAGAGAGAGAGAGAGAGAGAGAGAGAGAGAGAGAGAGAGAGAGAGAGAGAGAGAGAGAGAGAGAGAGAGAGAGAGAGAGAGGCAGAGAGACAGAGAGAGAGAGAGAGGCAGAGAGACAGAGAGACAGAGAGAGAGAGAGAGTGAGAGAAAGAGAGACAGAGACAGAGACAGAGACAGAAACAGAGACAGAGACAGAGAGACAGACAGAGACAGACAGAGACAGATAATAGAGAGAGACAGAAAGAGACAGAGACAGAGAGAGGACGGAGACAGAGAGGGGCGAGGCTGCAGCGACCCCAAATTCGCACGATCCGGTGAGCGTTCCAGTTCCTGACAGGGCACTTTGCTGTGGGACTCAACCTTCCGAGGAGCCGCGGATTAAAATTTTTAAGACCGCTCCAGTGATCTATTGTCTGGCGTTACCTAGTTAAGGATGCGGTAGCAGGAATTAGCACATCGCTTTGTGACCATTCTCCGTCCAAATTTCTATCACCTCACTCATTGAACAGGTCATACCGCTGGCGAGTGAGATGCTCGCAGGGTGGCGCGAAGCTCGGCAGCTAAGCTCTTTTTCAGTCGTGAACGCCACAAGCCTCCACGTAGCACCGCCTACCCGGCCGCTCTGGCTCCCTTTCAAGCAGTGCATCTCGACTTTGAGGTCCTTTCATTCCACATTTTTGTTTCTCTTTACTTTTCTAATACTCACTCACTCACTCACTCACTCACTCACTCACTCACTCACTCACTCACTCACTCACTCACTCACTCTCTCACTCACTCACTCACTCTCTCACTCACTCACTCACTCACTCACTCTCACGCTATCACTCACTCACTCTCATCTCAATCACTCACTCACTCACTCACTCATCACTCACTCACCACTCACTCACCTCACTCACTCACTCACTCACTCACTCACTCACTCACTCACTACACTCACTCACTCTCACTCACTCACTCACTCACTCACATCACCTCACTCTCACTCACTCTCTCACTCACTCACTCACGCACTCACTCACTCCTCACTCACTCACTCACTCACTCAATCACGACTCACTCACTCACTCCTCACCACTCACTCGCACTCACTCTCACATCTCACTCACTCCACTCACTCACTCACTCACTCACTATCCCTCACTCTTCACACCTGTGGAACTGGTATCACGTTTGTCGGGCTACTCTAGCAACTGCGGCCGCTCCTCCTACTCGGGCGACTAGCTGTACTTTTTTCAAAGCGTACCAACGCTCTGAATCGTGTTTCTATAATTCCACACGCACTTTCGGGCATGACATCTGGGTAAAACATAGTCAGGGTCGTCTAGAGCTAAGTGTAAAGTGCCCCCCTAAGTCTTAGCCCAGGAGGTAAGATGATCGACTCTCACGACCCCAACTCGTGGTTCAGTCGAAGTGAGCGATTCTTATAGCCCGCTGCACACGGGCTCCGAGAGTCGAAAGACTACCTGCCGCCTAAAACATGAGGGGTATTTCAGTCAGGCAGAACCGTTTATTCGTTTCTAGCCTTCGCACGAACACGACTAGTGGAGTTCGAGCACGCCTGCAATGTTGTATCGAGATTTCTGGATATAGACCGAGTTCTCTTACACACGTGGCAGTGCAAAAATAGTATTTGAAGAGGGATCTTCAACGTCGATCCCCGTCCCGCTCTACGCCGATGCGAAATGCGGCCAGAATTACGTAATGCCATATTGCAGTTACTTTGCAGCAATCACCTCGTTCAGAGCTCACAATCCGAAGTTTCCGGCCTTAGTCCAAGTATTTTTCGATGGATGAGCGGCCGCGCAGCTGGAGGCAATATCGAAGTCCGGCCCAAGGAGGGGCACCTCACGCCCGCTCGCGGGCGGCGACGTGGCGCATTCGAGGGCGCGCAGGCCTGCTAGCGGCGGGGCAGGTCGCGCGCACAGCCAGCAGGTTTGCCTGGCCCTCCCCAAGCCGGAGGCGAGAGAGCTGCTGCGAGGCTGGGCGGGGCCGGCTGCCGCGGGCTTTTTCGTCTGCTCTCTCGGTCTCGACGGCGCAGAGACAGAGCGTCCGCAGGCGCGCCAGCCGTCCTTTCAGCGTGTGTTAAAAATGCAAGAAGCTCTTAGGCTCCGGCGTCAGCGAAAGCGTGCGCTGTTCGTGGATCGGTCACGCGACGCGAGGGGGAAAGAATTTAACCGGCTCCACGCGATTGCATCGAATACGTGTTGAGCTTCGAGGAGATCTGGCTGGCGTTATGTCTGCACGGTACGTAGCGTGACTGGAGATCCATGACATGCTAGGTGAGCTGACGGTCGGGGGTCAAGGCGAGAAGTATCGGGAAAGGAAGAGCCTCGGTCATGCTGGCGGCTTAAAAAAGGGAGAGCACGCAGGTTGTCACCGCGTCTTTAAACGCTCAAAGCTTGCGACTGCAGTCCGATCCCAGAATACCCGCCAGTTGGAAATTTCCGGAGGAGGGGGCTGTCAGAGTAATCAAAATTCATTGCTACGCTGCAGGGGCTGTATCACAGGATTGTTTTCGGGGATGGGGGTTGAATGCCTTGTCCTAAGTGGGGGTACTCGAGTTACAGGATTCGCCTAGTCGAAACGCGCAATTTCCTCTTACCAATAAAGGTAGCAAAACCCAGAGCGAAGCAGAGCAGCTTCATTAAAAGCAAGAACGGACGACCAGGATCAGCTCGGAGTGGCATCGTGGAGGTAATCGGCACCCAAGCTTAGCGCGGGGGAAAAACGGGTCTGGCAAATCTGGACACGCTTGAGGGAGCGCGCGGGGCGTAGCAGCCGATAATGACCAGCGTCAGAATAAGGGGCGCGGCAGTCGGAGACAATCGGCCGTAGTAGCCGTGCACGGCTCGCCCAGGCCCCCTGCTCAAGCAGGCCCAGCGAGAGTTTAGTCGACTTTGACATTGCGTCAATGTGTTCATCTATCTATACGTGGCTTACAACCACGTCGTGTGACGGGGGGCGTGGAGGACTTCTACATTCGCGATCATGAACTAGCTCGACAAAGACAGCGCTCGCTAGCATGTAGCCTAGGTCTCAGCCAGCGGCCTATTGATACCGGCGACTCTCGAACCGCTGAATATCGAGGGCTTAGAGAATTTAGGATGCGGCACCTAATAGCACTCGGGCCAATGCCGATCAAGTGGCCTCAAGGATACGGCAGCGAGGACGCAGGAGACCGCGAATACCTTAGCCATGTCAAGTCCGTATTCCGCTCATGTAGGACCAAGTCTACTTGACATCAGTAGGAATGCAATTACAGACGCGTCGACAGCGCGCCCATCCGACGTACACCAGACAGACGACTATGGATAGTGAAGCATCACCAGGCTTAAACCACTCCACAATTGCCAACCATTTGACCGAGTAGGAGTAGTAAGCTATACATGCCTATACTCACGAGTTACCCTGGCCGCCGCTATTCTATAAGATAATCGACGTCATCTAGCCATAAGCTGTGAATAAATGCATTATAAGTCGATAACGCACGCCGTGGTTTAGCTAGCGCCTGCACTTTTAAGTAACGAGGCGATATTTTATTTAGCTAATCGAGGCTGCCAAGTAGGGATTTAGCCAGCTCGAGCAATTACGGGGGCAAATGACATACGCAGATGAGCAAAATTCTGACCCAATTTTATCCGATATCAATTTCCAGCGAGCGAATTCCGACATAGCACATATCGAATGCACAGCAAACGTAGCATCTCCGCCTAAGCAGCCGATGAATCGCCCGAAACCGAATTCTAATGAGGCTCTTGTCGCTTTTCCTCCCCACCCCAAGCTTGAAAGAAGTTCAGACAAGAGATTACAGTGAATCATTACGTACATTGCAGATCATCTAGACGAGGGCCTCATCAGTCCGAGGGTAGTGTATCTTCGTGTGTTTCGGGTGCATCTACCGAATTAGGCGACACACAAGTCTTTGACCTTGTCCATCTGGTTACGGGTAGACACGCTTCGCATCTCCCGATAAGCCTGGTCATCTGTGTTTTGCACAATCTCTGAAGATAGCTCCGAGTGGTTGAGCGAAATATTTCCCCTATCAAGACGCAAGATGAAGGCAGGATTGAACGGGAGCTTGTTTGATGAAGGCCAGCCGTCGATTGCACAGCTAGCCCTCGCCGCTCAGCTTCAGGCCACGATACTACGCGACAGCGTCTCAACCCTGATTCAAAACGACCTCGGCCCTCGGCTGTAAGCTCTTCTCTGATCCGGTCCTGCACTTGACTTCTGCTTGTTAAGCAGCTGTCTTGGCGCTTGTACGATATAGTCCCCGAAATGTAGTGCCATCGATCAAAGCGACGTAAACGGATGTACGGGAGCGCCATTCTCGCACAGTTTTTCACTTCATTCAAAGCACCAGTGCGCGGTGAGCCCAGCCGGCACCGGCAGATCTCCGTAGTACGCGAGGTCATTTATGTTCTTTTGTCAGTGCCTGCCGGCAGTTGATCTTGCGGGTCCTTCGTTGGTCGCAACGTCGTAGCCCGGTGCGAGGCAATTACGGATAGGAAGCAGATCGACTGACGTCGACCGACGAACCGTGGCAGTGCCCGTGCAGGAGCGTAACGTACGTATCGTATGCCCGAGTCGTATGCCCCAAGGTCAACAGTCGTTCGCGAAACACGCCGTTCTCGATCTCGACAAAGTAGACGAGAGGGCCGGCTGCTCTTTCTGCTCGTAGCCG